>JASDQU010100595.1:53692-73124 GCA_032191745.1 Picea mariana | reverse complement strand
GCCCCTGCTACTTTCATGTGCTTAATGAACAATGTACTCAGTAAATTTTTAGATAAATTTGTACTAGTTTTCATTGATGACATATTAATCTACTCTAAGAATAGAGAAGAACATGAAGAGCACCTTAGACTTGTGCTACAAGTGCTAAGAGAGCATCAGCTCTATGCTAAATTCAGCAAATGTGACTTCTTTCAGAAGCAAATACATTACTTGGGACATGTTCTGTCCGAGGAAGGGGTAGCAGTAGATCCTGACAAGATTGGGTCTATCATGGAATGGCCTACCCCAAAGGATGTCTCAAACATCAGATCCTTTATGGGATTAGCGGGATATTATAGGAGATTTATAAAATGATTCTCCAAGATTGGTTGTCCAATCACTGCCCTCCAGATGAAGGGGACAAAATTCCTGTGGACACAGCAATGTGAAGAAAGATTTCAAACCTTGAAACATCTACTAACCCATGCACCCGTGTTGAAAATCCCTGACCCAGAAGCTGACTTCCTTGTGTGCACAGATGCTTGTAAGGAAGGGCTCGGAGGAGTCCTTATGCAGGAAGGAAAGGTGATCTGCTATGAATCCCGAAAATTGAATGAGCATGAAGTCAACTATGTAACTCATGATCTAGAACTGGCTGCCATAGTGCATGCCTTAAAAATGTGGAGGCATTACCTCCTGGGAAGGAAATTTGTACTTATGACAAATCACTGTGGATTGTGGTATTTGTTTGATCAACCAAAGATCAATGCTAGACAAGCTAGATGGATGGCCCTCCTTAGTGAGTTTGATTTTGAAATCAAACACATCAAAGGGAAAGAAAATAGGGTGGCCGATGCCCTTAGCAGGAGCATGAGAACGATTCACCTGGCAGCGGTGAGTACCTGCGAGACAGATGTCAAGAACAGAGTCAGAAATGCACAAGAAATAGATTCCTTCACTCAGACTGTGACCCTATACCTACAGCAAGAACCCGCTGGGGAAAAATATGAAGGGTACCAGATGACTAAAGGGGGTCTGCTCACCTACAGAGATAGAATGTACATTCCAAATCGTGACGACTTGAAGAGGTTCATCATGGATGAACTACATAAAAGACCTTACATTGGTCACCCAGGATACCAGAAAATGATCACTGCCACCCAGAAACAATTTTATTGGCCTGGATTGAAGAAGGAAATAGCTAAATATTTGGCCCAATGCATAGAGTGCCAACAGGTTAAAGTAGAACATCGACACCCAGCAGGACTATTACACCCTTTACCCATCCCAGAATGGAAATGGGAAACCATCTCCATGGATTTTATCACTGGATTACCAACTTGAACCAAACAGAATGATGCCATCATGGTGGTGGTGGATAAACTGAGCAAGTCGCTCATTTCATCCCATTCAAATCGACCTACAAGGCGATAGATATTGCCCAGGTGTTCATGAAAGAGGTGTTCTGACTGCACGGTATGCCGAAAGAGATAATATCTGAAAGAGACACAAAATTTACTTCAAATTTTTGGAAATCACTGATGATGGGTTTAGAGACCAAATTGTTGTTTAGTACCGCCTACCACCCTCAAAACGATGGACAGACAGAAAGAGTAAATCATATATTAGAGGATATGTTAAGGATGCATGTAATGCATCAACCCAGAAAATGGGAAGACTACCTGCCATTGGTAGAAGTTTCCTACAACAACGGCTACCAAGCATCCTTAAAGATGAGTCCCTTTGAGGTCCTCTATGGTAGACAGTGTAATACTCCAGTCAGCTGGAGTAATCATGTAAATAGGATTTCTTTTGGACCCAACATGTTGAAAGAAATGGAACAACAAGTGACTCAGATAAAACAAAATCTGAAGGTCGCTCAGAACCGACAGAAAAGTTATGCTGATCAAAAGAGAACTCCAAGAGAGTTCAAAGTAGGAGACCTTGTATATCTCAGAATTAAGCCCAGAAGGAGTTCCTTGAGAATGGGAGCTTGTGCCAAGTTGGCACCCCAGTATTGTGGACCCTTTGAGGTTCTAGAAAGAGTGGGACCTATAGCCTATCGGCTAGCACTTCCTCCCACCGTAAAAGCACATAATGTTTTTCATGTTTCATTATTGAAGAAATATGTACACGATGCTAATCATATAATTGACTGGTCTGTGATCCAGGTGGAAACGGAGGGAGAATTTCTACCAGAACCCCAATGCATACTGGACAGAAAGGAAACCCCGCTCCAGAACAGAACCATTGCACAGGTCAAGGTGCAGTGGAAACATTTTGGCCCAGATGAGGCTACATGGGAAATGGAGGATGCCATGAGACAGGCATATCCGATTTTGATTACTTCTGTACATGCAATTCATGTTAGTAGATAAGAACATAGAGGACGATGTTCCTTTTTAAGGGGGAGGGAATTGTAACACCTGTTTCCCCCAGCTTGTAAATATAACTGGACTGGCCAAGAACTATGGCAAACTCATAAATGTGAATGTGTGATGTAAATGGACCTTGAGGAAGAGGTCAATGAATGTGAATAACATTTTGAATTTATTGAAGGCTTGCTGAGAGGGGATGTGCAGAAAAGAGACCACGATGGTGGTGGAAGGCACCTGAAAAGGTGGCGTTAACTTCCACTGAGAATTAATACCGTATTTGGACTCCATTGGCCCGGAAAACCAAAAGCGGCTCGTTGGCCCCGAATTTAATGTCTCGCAGGCTGGTAGGTGGATGGCTTAATGAGGAATGGGATGATAAAACGCCCATCCATAGAGCCGTCAGGCCTGATCAGCGCGAGGGTAATCGCGCCACACGTAACCTCGCGAGAGGATAAGGCATGGGGTAGAAGCGATTGTTGGGGCAGAAACGAGGGGAACTCTGGCATTACGTAGAGTGAGTGATAGCAGAGAGGAAGGATTGCAACCTTCACTCGTGGTCACTGGAAGACAGAGAGAGATGCAGTCTCACATCATCGTGGTCTCAGCTCGGGGGTGGCTAGCGGTAAATCTGCTGGGAGTCGCTACGCCTACGGTTGGGTGGAAACGAGCACCCCTCTCAGTAGTTGCACTCACTTCTGGTGTTATTTCTGATAAGTTTTTTACATATTGCATCTTGAAATTCATATACTGACATATGTTCTCATAGAACTGTGAAATTGTGAACGATTATAGTATAATAATGTCTGTGTAGTGTTTAGATAAGAAATAATGGATATATGCTTATATCAGAAAGACTACGCATGGATTATGTTGATAAATGAATTTAATTATGCATGAGTTGAACCAAGTAGGACTTCCAGTCCATCCTCGGGAATTTGTTTACCCTTACCTGTCTCCAAGGATGCCCCGGAATAGATCTCTTCACAGAGATTCCCTCCTTGGAAAAGTTTACCAAGAACCTAGAAAAAAGACTTGAATGAGAAAGTCTTAACAACCCTGTACGGGGAGGAATGACCCTCTTAAAGTCTCGAAGTAGCAGCATAGGGATAAGTGTCGATCGACGGACGAGACACCGTCGGAAGAACCATGGTCATTCACGACCGTTAGATTGACGAAAGAAACAAGGGCGTTACATACCTTGCCCCTTTTCCTTTATCTTCATGAATAGCGAGGAAATCGGGATCGTAGACCCCCGTAATCCATGAGAACATCTGGACCGTTGATTTTTCCATGTCCATGGAGTAGTGGGAGAGTGCGCGACGTGGGACAGATCTGAGCCGTTAGATCTTAGCTAGAAAAACCCGACAGCTGTTGGATCTGTTGAGAGATGCATGAGGGTTAAGCCCCCATGAAAAGAAGGTTGTTAGTCCCGACGAGAGGTGTGGCCATCGGGATATCGGCATTCATGAAATCAGGAGTCGCGATGACATGAGATCGGGAATTTTCATAGCGAAAACCCCAGAATCAATCTGAACCGTCCATGTTAGGAGGACGCGTGGCGGCAATTGGAGCATGTGGGAAAAGTCCCGAAAGGAAAGTCACCCATCGGGAAATTGGGAATCCCATGGACAAGAAGCCCATACACTTCGTAATTCCAAAGTCCGGAATCTCGACAAAGTGAAAAGCATCCATTGTAGGGCCAGCTGTCATTATATCGACACATCGGGATTCGGTGGATCGCGAATCCTGAGGACGAGTACATTTCGGCAGTGGAAAGTCTGAAAACTTGACATCAGATAAGGCTGCAGTCTTGTGAGATAGTGGTCACGTGGGCCAGGGGTTTAGCCAGGAGGGCTAACACGTAAGGGACCATATCGGTGAATTGGCTCATCGGGGATCGCAGAATCAGGATTCTTGTTGACAAGAGTTCAGGATTTCCCATGGTGGAAACCCCAGAGTAGATCTAAGTCGTCCATTTGATGGAGGCCACGTGTCGAGAGATTAACTACATCGGGAAACTGGGGATCGAGGATTCATGGGTCCCGTGATCGAGAGTCCGGATTCTCATGATGATAAACCTCGATGCACGAACATGATCCCTTTGGAGGATCCCAGGGTCTGTAATGACCGTTTGATTTAAGAAAGAGACGCGGGCATTAATGCCACGACCCCCTTCCCTTTTCTCTTGCAAAAGACGAAGGAATTGGGACCATAGACCCCATGGTCCACGGAAGTGCCTGGACCGTCCATCTATAGAGCACACATGGCCGCTGGTAAGCGCTTCGGCGTTTCGGCACCTGGAAAGCAAAAAGGCAAAGAACCCTTGTCTTCGCGAGTTGCGAAATTCCGATCACCGAAATGGAGTGAGATGTGATTAAGATTGAGAAAAGATGGGATTTAATCGTGTCCGTTGATCATCCCAAAAATACCACGATCGTCGATCTTGGTTGAGGGTCGCCGCCGTCCATCAAAGGGGCACATGGCTGTCGGTTGCCATTTCGGCGTTTCGGCACCCAGAGAACCAAAAGGAAAGAAAACCTTGCCCTCGCGAGTCATAAAATCCCGATACCCGAAATCTCGTGGACCGTTGGATCCACGCTCCTAAGAGCCATCGATCTCTTCCACGACTTTCCATATCGAAAGTCAGAGATTTGAATGACGAAGAGTTTTGGAGTCGTTGCACTTCGAACTCCCGAGTACCAAAACCCCGAAAGGATCCATGTCGTTGGATCAGGGGAGGCTTACGGTCGTCGATCTCCCTTTGGAAGGAAACTTTGGAGACCTCGAAAGTTTCGGGGATTTAAATGAGAAAGGTAGAAGTCACGTATCGCAATTTCTCGAACCGCAAAAAAATCGTTAAGCCCTTGGCTGGATTAAGCGCGTGGACACCGTATAGGGTCACGTGGACAAGACCCCAAGAGAGAAACTTTCCCCTCGCTAAAACCTGTAGGACTTCGGGGGTTCTGATTTTTGAGAAATCAACAAAAAAGTTTGATGTGCATAGTGGGTATGTGACATCTTCCCATTCTGGTGTGGCTCCCCATCCTTGGGTCTGGACCAGTCTCGAGTTTCCTCACGGTCCTTACGATTCTTTGGAAGTTTGTCACCCTTCTCGATTCATCCATGGATTCATGTTGTGAGCCATCCTCTTCATTGTCGACCTCGACATCTATTATGCACCTTTGGACCCTGCAGGCACTGTGAACTATCTCGTACCTTTCTTGTGAAGCACAGTGCACATGTACCTTTCTTGAGTCATGTTGTGCCTTAACAGTTTGTTGTTGCTACCATCACTTGAGCTATACTAAGCCTTCTTGTTGCCATCACCCTTAATGAAGTTGACTTAGAATATGGACTGAAGAAGCAGGTTGTCAAGCCTATGGTTTGAAGAGGCGGGTTGTCAGGCCTGTGGATTGAAGAAGCAGGTTGTCAGGCCTACAAGCAACTCTCTCCAGGTGAGAGAGGTTGTCGGGAAAGTGATTTTCCAGAGGGAGCCCAACTACCACTATAGTGCTATGAGAATTTATGTTTGGCCTGTTGTTGAAGCCCTCGAAGAGAAGTGGGGCAGCCGAAGGACTGTTGAGCAGAGAAGGGGCACACTTCTTGGGGTGGGACAAACATGTGGGGAATGAGAGGTTGTAGGTTATTAGTACGAGTTGGCCCTGGGAGATAATCCTTCCTGTTGACCTGTGCGACATTCTTGTTTCCCTTGCGAAGCCTAGGGATCCCTTGCATGATGGATTTTAGTCCCAGATCGGGGGTGACCCACCACTGAGTGTGATGAGAGGCGTGGTCTAAGGCTCGGAGGTTTGTGGAAGTTCTGCACACAGTTTGGTGGTCATCTATCTAAAGATAAGTACCAAATCTTTGTTAATTATATGTTGTGTAATTGTACATGTGTTATAACTTGATTAGTAATGCCTCGATATATCATCTATGTTGTGTGTGTAGGCTTACTGTTATTTCCGCATTGATCTATGTATGGTTAGAATATGTTGTCTGTATGCATATATTTTCAGTATGTTTTAATGATTATTTTCGCATTAATAAGTGGCATGAACAAATGTTGTAACTATTAATTGGGTTATATATGCATGCATATATATTCATAAAATGGTATCAGAGCTAAGAGAGATGTCCAAGAAGTGGCATTTCCTGGACTGTTGGTCGCTGGGGACGTCACAGGCCTATATTTTCTCAGTTCTCGCAGCACCACAAACGGTAATCAAGAGCATAAGAAACCTTCATCGGAATTTCCTCTGGCACGGTCATAAACAGGGGAAAAAATGGGCCCTAGTAGGATGTCATAAAATCTGCAAACCTACATCTCTAGAAGGATTGGGTCTCCATGACCCAGGAAATCTCAACAATGTTATGGGAGAAAAAATATGGTGGCATTGGTTAAAGTACCCAGAAGAACTCTTGGCGTGATTATAAAGGAAAAAATATACCCCCCAGCTACAACAATAACAAATCATAAGGCTCGAAAAACAAATCCAAGGCTCTAACATCTGGAATGCGGCCTGGCGAAATAGCCCACTCATTGAAAATCATGCCTTTTGGAAAGTTCGAAACAGTCACTCCAACCAATTCTGGATAGACGCTTGGCTGCAACCTCCCTTGCAAACACTGGAGAATCTTCGACTCTACCAAAACCAACTACCATATTTGAGGCACCTCAAAGTTACAGACCTCTGGCTTAACAACACATGTCATCCCCCCTGGTGTAGTTGGAAAATGATCGCACATGATCTCAACCTTCTGGAAAATTTTGAAATGCAACCTTGGTAAAAAATAGTTGGAAATAGGAAGATTTGAATCAATGAAGAAAATGACATTTTCTGCTGGGGGTACTCCCTAACTGGTACGTTCACAATTAAGGAAGCCTATCAACTTCAGGATAATTTTCATCAACAGACAAAAGATCAAATTTGACACATAATCTAGAAAACCAAACTTTGGCCGAAGGTTTCCACTTTTCTTTGGCTTTTGGTCCAGAACCAACTCCTAACCTAGGATAACCTCAAAAAGAGGGGATTCATTGGACCCTCAATTTGTCACTTATGCCAGCAACAAGAAGAAACAATGGAGCACATCTTCAATCAATGTCCCAACAACAATATAATCTAGGATCAAGTTGTGGTCATCACGAGGAAAACCAAAAGGGATAGAACAAGTGTCATCAATACTATTAGAAATTGAGGCTGGGGAGATTTCAAAATCCCACTCCTCAACAGGATCTGGAAACTCCTACCAGGTTTCATAGTTTGGAATCTCTTGAAAGAAATAAACTGGGGCATCTTCCAATCCCAGATCTCCACTCCCTCCATAACCTGGACCCAAATTGTGGAGAGCATTTGGGAAACTATTCAAATCCAATCTTGGACCCCAGAAGACGTTCCTAGTGAACCATCGTAATCCATCATCTTCTCATCCTGGTAGAAGATAATGACCAAGGATTCTCTCTCTTTTTCAGCTCCCCTAACCCCTACCACTCGCAGTCCCTCCAACTAGAGTTGTCCTCCCCCGAGATTCTGGAAGCTGAACTTCGATGGAGCCTCGAAAGGAAATCCTCGATCGACAAGTTTTACTGCGGTTATAAGAGACAACACAAGGAAGATCCAACACCTTAGAGCGAGTTCTCTGGGGCATGACACCAAGAACTCCACAGAACTTTGGGGTCTCATTAGGGGAATTCAACTAGCCTCAAAGCTCAACCTACAACCCCTAATCATTGAAGGAGATTCAAAAGTAATTATCACATTGGTTACCAAAATCATCAATGGCATGGATCCAGAGAAAATAACTCCCAACTGACACCTCTTGGGCCCTCTCTCTCTTCTACAAGATTTTCTATGTCCTACCCTCACGCTTGTTACTTCACAAATAGAACGTGAGGCTAAATAAGTAGTCGACAAGTTAGCTAATGAGGGAGTCATTACCCAAGCTAAAATCCTTATTCTAAATCCCCAAAATCACCCAGACTCAATTGTTAAAGCAATGCCAAGAGATAACTTGTCAAGATTGCCTTCCCCCAGATGGGTTGCCACATGGCGACTACATGTCACATGGTGCGCTGGTAGCAGGGACAGTTAAATCCCCTCACCGCCAACACCCTCCCCAATTCATTTGACATGCCTTGCATTTACGTTGAGCAGAGCATAGAGCATCGGGAGAGCCCAGTAGCTCTAATGGCATTTCAAATATGATTTATGGGGACTGGTACGATGCTTCCTACCCACAACACTTCAACATTCATGGCCTCCATTTCCATCACCTCACTCATCATCACACGAGGATTTGCTCGTTGCTGCCCTTATCTCCATTTTTCGTCCTTAGCCCCTCATTCTCCCTTGACTGTCAAGCTTTGGCTCTCCCACGCCTCTGTTTTTTTCATTCTATCCCTCCCAAGCATTTTCGGCCTCTCCACTGTGCACTCTTCTCCCCACAGGTTTGGTTTTGTTATGCCTCGTGAGAGAGGCAAGCTCAAGCGCAGGTCAGCCTACTACAATCAAGTAGGTAGGCACCAACGCACTCAACTTGTGGCTCTCTCTCCCTTTCCAAGAAGCAACCGAGCCCATTCTCCCCATTCTAATCAGAACTGGAACATGGAAGCCCAGGCAAAGCCTCACTCGCCCATCCCAGAGCCCAATTATGGTGGATGCATAGTGGAGGAGGAGATTCCTCCTCACTGGGTGGAGATTCCTCACCATTTGTAGTATTTTTGTGGGGAACATACGACACACACAGGTACCGAGGAGATGGTCATGACAAGTTGTCCGGTAGAGAAGGAGCTTCCTCCTCTGTTGTTGGACTGCTGCAAAAATTCCATCGACCCAGTGATCAATTGGGGCGAATTTTGGAACGAGGGAGAAATACATGGCTCACCCAAAGCGCCAATGCAACAGGCCCCGGACAACCACATCTCACCCAGATCATACAGACTCATGAAGGAACACTTGGCCCACATTTTCAAGATGAGGAGGGACCTAACCGAGCAAATGTATAACTAGAGCCTCCTTAGCAAACACATGGATCTTCTGTTTGATTCCTTACCAGTCGAGCCCACAAAGAGCCGCTTCCCGACATCCTGCCAACCTTATGCCTTCACGATCAGCCAGGAAGAAAGCCCGGGTTCGCCTCATGTTTAGATTTTCTACTATTAATTTTATGGTCTTATATGTTTTGTTTTTTTGTTACTATGAAACTCTCAGGCAGAGCGTCTCTTCTGATTTCCATGGATATGGCAGAACATGTGACAAGTCATTACAGTGCTTAGACATGTGTTGTTTTCTATGTACAGTAGTGTTCATGCACAGTGCTACCTATTCTAGTTTCCATACCTGTGACAGAACAGATAACGAGTCTTGATGAAATCTTTTGACAAATGTCACTTTAGATGACAAAAGGTAATACCATTTCCTTTTTATTTAAATAAAAAAAAAACAGTATCGCATATAAAGATTTTTTTCCTTTTTCCCATTTTTTTCAACACCGGTCAGAGGGCAGTAATAAATCAATAATCGACAATGTACATGCATATAATCATGATAACGTTTAACGGAGGGATCATTGCGAAGGCCGTATTATGTACTTTTATAAAGAAGACCGACTTATGTTTATGCCGCTAATCCTTAAGCACATTAGTTTCGTCGAAAGTGCTCGACTTTGACTTTACGACCAGTTTAATGGGAGAGCGCTTTCGATTGAATTGTCTGTTCCGCATTAATTTCGCTATATAGCTTAAAATATTCGTAAATGTCCCATCAGCAGTTTTTGATACAGTCAGATAGCTGGATTATACTCCAACAGCAGTTTTTGATACAGTGAGATGGCTGGATTATATTCTTCCAGTTTCTAGAACGCTTATAACATTCATAATTGTGCCTTCCGATTGTGTTGTCAGCCGTTTTTTATACAGTTGAATGGCTGGATCGGGATTTCCTCTTATGATCTTTGGCGGGGTTTTGTTTCGTTTAGGGGGGAGAGATCCTAAGAGATCCCAGCTTATTTCTTTAGATATTATTGTGATCCTTCCTCGGATATTTATCAGGATTCAATTCGGGATCTTGTTCTTCACAAAGACGGAACTGATCGCATACTATTCTTGTTGCAGACGATCGCGGACCCAATCGCCGATCGTTGGCAAGGTTTCCTTTACTTTCAAAAGTCTCCTAGGGTTTATTTCACCAAAAAAATGAGCAGTCCTTCTTGGTTGGAGTCAGAATTTCTCTCCTGTAACGATGTCGTAAAAGAGTTTGATGTCGAAAATGTTTTGAGTTCCAATCCATTTCTATCAACACAACCCGTTGAAGATCCCCCAACTTATAACACCCATCATGCCAACATATGTGATTTAGTCGATAACTTCAACTCTGGATACCTAGCCGGATGTCCAGGTCATTCGAATCCTGTTTTAATGGCCACATTCTGCGATTCCAGTCGTCCAAGTGATGATCAGTCTCGGAATATATTACCAGGCACCCTACCGTCTGACAAAAGGAAGCACAAAATGATTGAAAGGCAGCGGCGTCAAGACATGAAAGCGCGTTTGTCAATTCTCAAATCTTTGCTTCCACATGAAAATCTTCGGGTATGTTTGTCTTTGATCGAACACAAGGATTTTTCTGCATTAGAGAGATCATCACTACTCACTCGGGTTTTAATTTAATTGAAGTTCGATCTCGTACTGTGTAGGGAAAACGATCAGTCTCAGACCATGTGGAGGAAGCTGTGAATTACGTTCACCATCTAGAGAAAAAGGTCGAAGATCTTCAAAAAGAAAGAGAAAAAATGAAGGCCAACTCTGATAAAAATGCAGAAGTTTCAGTCCAGGGCGTGCGATTGTCCTGTAACAAGAAATTTTGCCTGAAAGCTCCGGCGATTGGAGGATCAGATCGGGAGTTCCCTACAGTCAAAATAAAATCTATGGGTTCAGCCGTTCAGGTTTGGACGAACACGTTTGAATATCAGATTGTGTACTCTGATCTTCTTATGGCATTGGAAGATGGTGGGCTTGAAGTTGTGTGCGCTACTTCTTCTACCATTAACAACAGAGTCTATCATACCATACATTCCAAGGTAATATCCTAAAATACTCAGTGACAACACTCTTCTTCCCTGTGTTCTCTATCAGAAAGCATGTTTTAATATGATTTTTTTCCCAATATTGCAGGTGTTTGATCTCAATATTTTTAACATCGACACCCTCTATCAGAAAGTTTGGCACTTGATAAGGACTAACCACACACAAGATCAGGATTCACAGACAGTTGACGCTCAAGCCTAATGTTTTGTGCTGCATTGGGGAATCTTTTTTTAAGTTTAGCAAGCTTATATTATGCAAGTAGCACAAAGTGACTAACAAGTTTGCTGGAAATGCTTGGACGGTAAAGTGAATGACAAATTTCTTAGAAATGCATATTGAGCGATAATGAATGACAGATTTCTCACAAATGCATGGCCTCCTTGTTAATTAAGTTAACTGACTTTTGGACTGAGTTTTGTATGGATATTCCTCTGAAGAGCTTTGCATATGTACGGTTTAAGGTTTATTGGTAATGGGCCCAATTAATCATCTTTTAATCTAAAATTCTAATCTGATAATTAACAATTAAAGATACTGGAATATTTTTAATTGTCCTCCCAAATCAATGAATGTGATTTACTCTGTGATTTACTCTTCATAATCTTCTAGACATTCATCAATCACAATTATGTAACTGTGCTAGTATTTAATAAGTTATAATTTTTATTTTTATTTGGTTTTTTGACTAGTTGAATAGGCAATTGGTTAGGCTTCCTACTATTACCACTATAATCTTTAGACATTTCAAATGGGCTTCTCAAATAGCAAACAAAATAAATAGAAAATTTAAAACTGGTAAAATTGTAATACATTATAAGGAAAGTAAATAATTGGAATTTCAACCATTAATATAAGAAATAAAATACGTTTAATTAAAAATACATTGATGTTATATTATGGGTGTTTTAGAACTCTTATCCCAATATGTTATGGATTCTATGGAGTCATATATGATTACAGTATGAATTTTAAGTTTATAAAGTGTTTATATATGATATTTATATATATATATATTTTTAAATAGTATAATGTTAATAATGTTGATTGATTTTATTAAATTTTAAAAAATTATTTTTATAAATTATTATTATTTGTATAATATTATTATTAAAATGATGGAAAGAGTTAATGTTGATTTTATTTATTTATTTTAAAAAAGTTTATTTATTTAATTAGAAATAATTTTTTAAATTGTTATATTATCAAGTATTTTGGAAAAATGTTTATTTTTTTATTTTATGTATTAAAATATATATGTAAAACTAATTATATTATTTTTAATATAAATAAAAACAAGTTTATTTTCATTAAATTTGACATTTATATGTAAAGGATTTTGATATAAAAATGATAATTAATGAATAATACCATCCTTATCATGTGTTGATTTAGAAAATAATAATTACATATAATCAAGATTCTCCTATTACAATTTAAATTGAGAAAATGTGCCACATATACATCATGTAGATATAAAAATGTAATGTTATGAGGAAAAGAAAAAAAAAATCATTTTAACCTTAATTATTTAAGTATTTATAAACTTTTTCATAAAATAAAATAAAAAGTTTAACTAATTTATATTTTTTATATATGATAAACTAATAAATTTAATTAAAAAAACTTGAATGATAAATTAAATTTATTAAAAATACATAATGAATAATAACAAATAAAAATAAAAATAAGTAATTGAAAATAATAATTACATAAAATAAAGATTCTCCTATTATAATTTAAATTTAAATTGGGAAAATGTGTTATATATATAATTAAATAGATATAAAAATATAATGTTATGACACAACCTAGGTAATAAAATATGCAACATATATAACATACTTAAATTGCTTTAATAATCATTATAGTTTCATTTTAATCTTAATTATTGAAGTATTTATAAAGTCTTTCATAAAATAAAATAAAAAAATTTAATTAATTTATATTATAAATATATGATAAATTAATAAATTTATTTTAAAAACATAATTAATCAACTAAATTTGTTTAAAATAGATAATAAATAATAATAAAATTAAACTAAGTAATTAACTAAACTTAATCTTTGATAGCTCCAAATATAATTTTATTTTTTAATAAATTTATATAAATTAGAATATCTACTTTTTCCTTTGTAAGTTACAATCTTTTACATTATCTTTTACATTGAAAAAATAAAAAATAAAAAAAAAACATATCACACAAATAAATATATACTTTTTCCTTTATAAGTTACAATCTTTTACTTTGAAAATTTAAATAATTAAAAAAATATATCTCACAACTAAATATATTTCATAAATTAATTTAAAATATAATTAAATTATATTTTAAAATTAAATTAATATTATTTTAATATTTTCATAAACCCTGAGGTATAAGGTAGTAGGTGAGGAAGTGCACTTTTAAGGTACTCTATTATATGAAGTTACCACTTTGAAACCTATATTTATTTTCATTTTACACCAAATATTGTGGGTACATTTAAAAATTATAGTGATAGCACTTGGATGTGATACACAACTCCTTATTATAATTTTAAAATTAAATTAATATTATTTTAATATTTTTATAAACCTTGAGATATAGGGTAGTAGGTGAGGAAGTGCACTTTTAAGATATTCTATTATATGAAGTTATCAGTTTGAAATTTATATTTATCTTCATTATGCATCAAATATTATGGACACACTTAAAAATTATAGTGATAGCAGTTGGATGTCACACACAACCCCTTATCAATCAAACACATACCTAACTAAAACTAATTGTTGATTTCCCCAACCACAAAAAATAAATATTTTTATAAAAGTTAAAAATTACTATAAACTTTAAAAACTTTAATGGAAGAGACAAAAACAACTTAGATTCGATATATATTTCTTCCATTGTAAAATGTGGCTTCACCATGTGGAAGTGTCTCAGTCTAGATGCCATAGAATCACTTTATGGAGGAGCCAATGTGGCTTCACCATGTGAAAGTGTCTGAGTCTAGATGCCATAGAATCACTTTATGGAGGAGCCATGTGTCAAACTTTCAATCTTATGACATTAATAAAAAAATATACTATGTTGTATTTAAGTGAGATTACTAAACTGTTGCAAGATACGTATGTATGATTATCAGTTGGATAGTGACATTAATACATCCAATGAAAAGTATTTTCATCTTTGGATTTATTCAGCACTTCATTGAATCAGGATTATTATGCATGAATATTTGGTTGTGCGAGTAGGGAAAATGTAATATAAGGTCTTAAACTTGTGATTTGATTGTATCATATAGGTTGTGACATTTTATTCTGTTACTTAATATTTTTAATGGTAGGATAAAAAATAATTATTTAAATATTTAGATAAATATTTAAATTTTATTTTATTAATTAGATTAAATTTTAAAATAACTTATTAAATAATTAATTTTAATAGATAAATTATTTTGCACCTAATTTACTGTATTATGTGTTCTGAAATTCTTATAATTATGTATTTAAAAATAAATACATTAAAACTATTTTAGAATTTTTATTCTTTTTAACTTATTAAAATAATTAATTTAAAAAAAAATAAATTATTTCACATTAATTTACTACATTATGAATTCTAAAATTTTTATAATTATGTATTTAAAATCTAATATATTAAAATTATTTTATGAAATTTAAATTTTTTTATAAATATATATGGAAAATTATTTTTTTTAAATATATACTCAAAATTATTTTTTTAATATATGTAATTAATTAAATTTTAAATCTTTTAGAAATAATAAATTTGATTTTAAATATTCTATAAACACTTTATACTACATTACAATGTTATTATTTTCAGTTATAGCTATAAATTTCTTTATAGTCCTAAATTTTATGGCTATCAAAGTCCGAGCAATGAAAGCAATGTGGGGCTATGATTCCAAAATAGAGAGGGGTCCAAGGGGGAATATATTCATGGGTATTAATCCAACCCACATTCCTTAATTATTATCATTGTGTATAAGCTTCTATTTTGTTGTTGAGTGTTCACAAAGCCAATCATTAAACACATGTAAGAGGGTGGGTGTGAGAAGTCACATCCCATAGTTATTGGGGAGCACAGAGTTGAAGTATAATCAACTTTGGGTAGAGTAAGCATTCAACTAATTTGAGGAAAAGGAAATTTGTATGACCAAAGAAGATAGTTTTTGCATGGAGATTTTGGGGCAACAAGAGTGTCGAGTGCTTGGAAGAGGACCAGCCATGTTGTGCTTGAAGGAAGACATTGTTTGGCTCTGTGTTCTTGTAAAAATAGGTTGTAAGATTGTAGTGTGATTTCCTATTGATAAAATGACTCAAGAATCTTGTGAAGGTTGTTGTCAGCACTCCTAAAGCATTTGAGAGTTCATAGAGTCCCCAACTGAGAGATTCCTGGCCAATTGAGCACATTGGAAGCCCTTATAAATGAATAGTATAGCCCGAGGGACTATGAGAAGTGAAGGGGATACATTCCCTGGGTTGTGTAGGTTGTAGGGATTAAAGAGATGGTGGATTGAAATTGTTGTAGGAGTAGAACCTAGGTTTTTGGTTGTTGAGTGTGGAGAGTGGAAAGCTAGAGGGATAGATCTCCTTGTGGGGTCATAGCCTCAGCCGAGGATGGCTTGTTGTTGAGATAAAATGAACAACAACACCTATGGATGGGAGGTTCATCCTTTGTACACAGCTAGTTAGTTACATTTTATAAACATATAAGTGTTATGTTGTTTTTTATGATTATTTCGTTGTATAAATGAATATTTAGATGTTACGTGTTTGTTGTGTGCTTACTGGATGCATTCACATTCTTATATATGTTGTTAGATGCATGGGTAAATAAACTTGTGGTTTGTTGTTATCTTTATAGGCGTGATGTCCATTTGTTTCTCTTATATGTATGGGGCATTTTTAATTTTGTATTTAGCAGACTAAGTCATTTTCTATAGTAATAGGACTCGGCATGGGTGTTAAGTACGATACAGAATATTATCAAATATTTTTGGTTCAACACCGTACTTGTATGGGCCTGAGATCAACATGAAGTGGGTAAATTTATCATCTCAACGTTTGAGTTGTGTCGAATTTGGGAAAAATCATGAAACTTGATTGAAATTCCCAAATTTCTAGGAAAATTCAAATCAGAATTACACTCAAAATGGTTGTTATGGAGGGGTCATTTTGATTTCCAAGAGACTGAATTGGGTTCAGACAGGCGATTCAGGAACTTTCACGATGGTCACAATTGTCGTGAGTTGGAAATGTGGAAAATTAGCTAAGCATATAAAGGACTTATGTGTCCATTGAATATTTACATCGCACATTGCAAAATTATTGGTGTGTGTGTAATATCAGTGCGTGATGTGTGCACATTGAATATTGGTATCACATGGTGCATAATTAGTGGTGTGTGCATAATATTGGTGTGGAGTGTGTGGGCATTGAATATTGACATTGCGTTGTGAAAAAATGGGTGGTGCGTGTGTAATATCGTTGTGCGGTGTGTGTGCCTTGCACATTAGCATCGGGTGGTGCAAAATTAGGGGTGCATGTTTAATATTGGTGGGTGGTGCATGCACATTGAATACTAGTGCTTCGCACTAAAAAATTAGTGGTGCACGTGGAATATTGGTGCGTAGCGTGTGCGCTAAATATTGGTGTGGCAGGTTGCATAATTGTGGTGTGTGGAATATTGGTTCACATTGTGTGGGATAAGTATTGGTGTGGTGTTGTGCATAATTGTAGTGTGCGCTGAATATTGATGCACGATATAAAAAATTGTGCGTACTAGATATCGGTGCGCGGTATAAAAAGTTTTGCACATTGGATATTGGTGCGCGGTATAAAAAGTTTTACGAACTGGATATTGGTGTGTGGTATACAAATTTGTGCACATTAAATATTGGTGCATGGTATAAAATTTGTGTGCATTGATCATTGACGCTTGGTATAGAACTTGCACACATTGAATATTGGTGTATAGGGTGTGCGCTAAATATTGATGTTGCACATTATGGATATGGCATGTGTTGAATATTGGAGCATAATAAAAAATGGATGTGTGCATGAGCTTCGAAAAGGAATAAGAGAAGAAGGGTGTCCACATAAGAAAAGTTGTCCTATAGTCTAAAAACCATGGAACCAAAATTGTATTTTGGCCATAATAGGAGCATAATCACTCAAAATAAGTTAATATTTTTTGGGTTTTCTCCATGATTTCGAGTGCTACGAAAGTTCCAGAGAGGGCCATTGACCAATGATACTCTAATTTTCTAGAAAAATCAAATTACATGTTTTTGAAGATCGGGGTCAAGGTTAATGCAAGATTATAGTTATTTTTAAAACTTATATAGAGTGTCATAAAAGTAGACATTAAAAAACTGTGTGTAGGGATTGGTTGGATTCTATGGATTTTTTTGTGGAGGTGATAAAATAGGCCAAATTCAAATATTTCGGGCCACTTTTTGGAGATTTTTGGGATTTTTAGAGGAGGAAAAATGTCCCTTGATAGAAAATATAAAATAAATTATTTATTTGACATTTTGTATACTCATCAAGGAAGGAAATTTTTGTTTAGTGATTTTTTTCCAAAAGTGCACAGTTTCAGAGATAGATAGTTTGGTCAAAATTTCTAGGTCTAGAAAAAGGTGTGAAAAAAGATAGTTGTGCTTTCTAGATTACTGCAGATTTTTGCTGGAGAATTAGATTGAAAATTTGAGAGTTGTTTTGATTTTCCTTTCATAATTATTAGCTAGGTATCATAAAAAAAAAATCCTTTTTTCCTAACACATTTCCCTCTATATGAGGCCAAAGTTGGTGTTTGAAATTATTTTTCACTTAGGAGAAGGTGCGCAAAAGAGGTGAATTAGAAATATTAAATTGGATATAACTTCTTGCTCAATGCTTAGAATTGAAAAAGAAAGTATTCATTGTAAATATATTGTATAAGATAATATAAATATCCACCCAAATTTTAGGTTTGAGTGGGATATTTCTGAAGGAATCAGAAGGAAGGTGACTAGTGATCTTGGCAGGCACAATTAAGTAGAAATGGAAATTTCAAGAATCCATAAATTGGAGCTCATAAATCAGAATGAGGTCTGAGTACAACCATTTGAAATTCAATATAGGTACAACATGATATAAGGAGTAGGTTCTTGCAAGAGACATTTGGTTTTGTTATAAGTTCACAAGAAAAAGGGAAATTGGACTTTATGAACCATACAATTGCTCAATGAGAAAGTTTTCCAAAGAAAATCAATTCTAAAAAGAAATTTCCAGATGTTAGAGGTACATTCCAAAGGCAATTACTAGTTCAAAATAAGAGTATTGATGCATATAATAGTTCCTATGCAGTAGTGTAGAGAAAACTTTGGAAGTGAAACCCTTTGGTAAAAAGAGAGGTTGAGCTTAATATTAGGGCATTGATAATAAGTATAGAAGCACTCAAGTCGAGAGTGTTGTGTGAAGGAATTTCTAGAAAGAGAATAAGATTTCACAATGAGGATTGTGTGGGCATATTCTATATTATCCCGGTGTCCATTGGACAAAGAATTGGGTCAATCTTGCACAATTGGCTAAAGCATAAAAGAGTTCCAAAGGGAAGTGTAGGGTTGCAGTTCAGGTAATGAAAGGTTGGAAAAGGACTCAAGAAGAGGAGAGAAATATTAGTATTTAGATGATACATATCATGAATGGATTGCAAAGGAGAATAAATATGTATTCTCCCATGAACATGAATAAAGTAGGTGAAGAAAGTCAATTGCATACACATGGAGTTAAAGGTGAAAGGAAGAATGGAATAGTGAAGGTTCAATTTCACTTCTAAGTATCAATGGAAAAATATAACATTCCATTGGAAGTAGTTTAGTCTTGAGAAGATGAACAAGGATTCACAAGAAAATTGCTACATTGCTAAAGGGTTAAGCAAGTTAGGAAAAAAGTTCACAATGCAACGTCAGGATACGAGTGTCACATTGCGA
>JASDQU010100595.1:15944-27690 GCA_032191745.1 Picea mariana | reverse complement strand
GTCCAGGTCGACCACAATAAAAACAACTCTTTGACTCATTCCTATCAGATTGCATACCTTGATTTGGAGATTGTCTTATCTGCGATGAACTCCCTCTATACCATGAACCGCCTCTCTGCCATGAACTGCCTCCTCTGCCTCTTACTCTTGATCTCCCTCTTGCAGATCTATTATTTGACCACAATGCCAAATCTTTACTCTGAGGCTTCAGATTCCCACGTCTCTCTTCCTCTTGCAGCAAAATACCTGTCAGTTCTTCAAACGTAGGAGGTTTCTCCCTTGTTGCAAGACCTGTTATGAACATATGATAATCTTCTAGCATACCATTTAAGGTAATAGTCACTAGATCAGTGTTGGAAACAATTTCCCCTATATTTACTAGCTTGTCTTTCACCTCTTTAATGCGACCCAAAAAGGAACTAACAGATTCATTTCCATCCATCTTAATGCCTACCAATTTAGTTTTCAGGAACAAAATGCGATTTGTGTTGCTAGTTTCAAACAATTCTTTAAGAGTTGTCCATGTAGCAACAGAAGTTGTAGCGTCTCTAATATGTGAAATTATGTTATCTTTAACTGACATGTGCAACAATACCTTTGCCTTGTTTTTGCAATTCTCCCAGTCTTGGATCTGTGCTGCTGTTGCACCTGCAGCCGCATCAGGTTTCAGTTCATTTCCCTTCGCAATGTTCCAGACACCATAGCCCTCCATGAGCATCTGCATCTTGAATTTCCAATTAATGAAGTTTGAGCCATCTAACTTGTTGGCGTCGTTGAGGTAGGTCTCCGCTAGAGGATTTTCCATCTCTGCAAGTTAGTCTTTGCAAGTGAATCACCAAAGATATGCAGCTTTTTGTCGAATTTTCTCTTGTGCTGAGCAATTCGTCGCTCTGCCTTCGGATCCACTGGTCCAAATCTACCTCTGTTCTTAGCTTAAATCATGCATGCATGCACCTTAATATCCAAAATATCCTCCTTTTTTAAACTTTAATATCCCACATTAAGTTTAAACTTCACACATGCATCCACATTTAATAATAAAAACTCCACCTTTATGATTTTCAAAGGTAATCATAAGAAAAAACTTCACTTTAATAAAAACAAAGTATACCTCACTTTAATAATAAAAGACTCACTTTAATAAAAGAGTCTTTCCTTCAAATTCACGCATGCAAAGCTTCACACACATGCAATCAAACTCCACGCATGCACCCAATCTCAAAAACTCACGCATGCATTCATGCATGCAAACCTCACACGCACTAGCCTCATGCATTCAAAACCTTCACTCTTGCTCCCAAGCTCACGCACCAGCCTCACGCATTCAAAACCTTCAAGCTTGCTCCCAAGCTTACGCTGCACACTTCAATATTTGCTGTCAAACTCCGCGCTCCTCCTCGAAATGATATGCAGTCGGCTCATGCAAGTGCTTTCATGCTTCACTGGCCTACCGGGAGTCCGCACCTCTCAAGCTCTGATACCGAGATAAAATATACAAAGCAAACAATACAATGAGTCTACGCTCACTTCTCTGTTATTCAATGAAGACAAATTACATCTTTATATAGGAAAAGACTCTCCCGAGTCGGTTACATGCAAACCAAAGACAACTAGACTCTTAACTAAGAACTGACTCTTAACATGCCTACAACTGACTCTCACAACTGAAGCTTATAACTGGCGCTTATAACTGGCACTTTCTCCATTATTTCCAAGTCTTAGTCGACTATCCATATGGTTTATCTTCTTCACGGTAAATGAAACCACAACTTAATATATGACTTGCTTAATTAATAGTAAAGAATATAAAGTCTAAATTATTTAGTATGGAGCATTAAATTGGGTGACATTTGTCAACAAAGACTCAATTGTCTATCAAAATTGAATAAAATTGAAAGAGTTAAAGGGAGTTCAGACTCCATGTGGAGGATAACATTATGGTAACTCACAATCATCCTTGATTTACTGGTATGGAGTTTATTGCACTCAATAATGCAAGAACTCAGTGAAAGAGAATGTGTTTAGCTAGCATCATGATCTAACACTAAGAAGAGATACTATGATATCTTTCTTTTCACGATTTCAAATTTTTTCATTGTTAATTGGAAAATTAAAGGGATTTGATTGGTCGCCCTATTGATTGTTTGAGTGGGTAAATTTAGAGACGAAAATGATAGCTAAACATTCTATTGTACGTTGGTAAGTGTTTATAACTCATTGTTGTTGAACTCGTGGAATAACTACATAAGGGAAAATTCTCTAATATAAAATTGAGCTTCATAATGGCACTATCTGATATCCTAGCACAAACAATACCATGAAATGGATCAGAAAAATTTGCAGACACCTTGCAAGAGATAACTACATATATAATATGTGAAACCAATTACATATGTGATCCGTGCGACCAATTCCTAGTTGTAGCGCCCAATAACAAGGCGATTTAATATTGCCTAGCATACCCTGGATATGCCTTAAATTCAACATATTGGCAAAGAATGATATACATAATTATATGTTATGGAAAAGAAGCCATAAAAACACAATCGAAAATAATGTATTCATAATTTAAATTATTTTTGCTAAATTTTTCAAAGTCTTTTAAAAAAGCATGTAACTTAATTTAAAGATTACAAACATCCACCCCCCACCAAATAAGTAAATTGAGGGATAACCTACATAAATTCACAAATTAGCGCTCTCTCAGCCCAACCATTCATTCAAAGATCTCTAAAGGAAAGAAGAGAAAGCCACTCTCTTTTTCCAATAACTAACTAGACTACACCGAATTGAACCAAACTAATAGACACCAGGAAGAGGCTTTGTCCCCCATAAATGGTGATTCTTCTCCATCTCCAAAGGAACTCCTATTTATGAAAAACCCTAGAAAACACTGTTTATATCCCAAAACCCAACATACCCCATTCATATTAGAGCAATGATCTAATCGCTGAAAACAGAAAAGAGTACTTTCATTTGTTTATGCCACTAATCCGATTGGAATTACTCCATACACTTTGATTTTGATGAGATCGTTCAAATAGAAATGGTGAAAGCTACCAAAAATGAATTTTCATGGCGGATATCTTCATAATAAATATAAAAAAGTTATAATTCTTATTTTTGAAATCCTATAAAATAAAAATATATACATTATTTATAACTTAAATTATATTTATATATATGATTCAAAATATAATTTTATATATTAAAAAAATACTAAGAAATTGTGAAAAAGTTACAATTCTTATTGTTGAAAATCTTATTTTTAAATATATAATGAAAAAATAAAACAAAAAACATGTTTAAACTTCAGCCTAAGCTTTAGCCTTAATGGTAAGTAAGCATGAATTAGGTATAAGCCCCACATGGAAATTAATGGAGATTACGAAAATGTCTTCAACATATTATTCTTTTGTTGTCTTAAGCTTCATAAGATTCAACATTGCTATGAATCCATTGATCACTACTGCCATATTTATCCATTGCATGCGGGTTGCATGGTGCCTCCTTTGAGATGCTTTGATGCAGCACACATATTATAACTAAACTTGAGCCCTCTNCACATATTATAACTAAATATCTGCCTCTGAGAGAGTTGTGTGAGAGCCTTTGTTCCAGAGAGAGTTGTGTGACTGCGTTAAATTATTTGTTTGAACGACATAGCCATGTTATTTTGATCTTTATTTGTTTGAACGACATAGCCATGTCATTCTGATCTTGGCTGTGGGCATTTGTGTTTGAGGTTTCCTTGTAGGGGTGTTTACAATGGTTGATAGTGCTAAAGATTGTTGGACGAATTTTGATTTTAGAAGACTTACTCTAAATCCAGGAAACAACAACCACATTTCCATACTAATCTAATAAAAAACAATATTATAAAATTTAACCAGATAAAAATGAAAAAATACTTTGTATCACATTAATAAAAATTACAGTGTGAATATGTTTTATAGTTATTAGTAGATATACAAATTGAATAAATATAAAAATATATACTTGGAGCGTGCATGCGGTTCCACTCTCCAATGCCCTCACAGCGTCAAGATCGTCCCGCCCGCTCGATCCCGCGAAGTTTCCTCACAGTCTTGGAGAAGGGCCAGCGCCTCAGGGCCTCAATGGCGGATCCCCACCCGCCATGGTTCAGAAGTAGCCTCAGTGGTTCATCCGAAGCACCGTTAGAATGCGGCGAAGAGTATAGAGATCAGTGAAACAACAAACCTCTAGCTTCAAATCCCAGTGCCAACTCGCATAGTTTCTCTCTCCACAAAAACCAATCGTTGCGAAAAGAAACAAACACGACCGTCACCACCTTCTGGAAGTGCAACCATTCCAACCGATGATGGAAGCCCTCACAGTCATAGTCACTAAGCTGAACAAGGAGCATGAGCGGCATTCAGTTTGCTTTCGAAGAAGGATTTTACAGCCACCACCCCACATCCTTATAGGCGAGATAGTGGATCCACGATTGTCTCCCATATCACATTACCATGCCTGGGTTGTGTTTCAGGATGCCTCACATCATCCACGCATGTAGAAAATGAAACATGTAGCTAATATGACAGGTATGGGAGATATGGAAAAAGGTGGCAGTAATGGAAGTCTAAAGCGGTAAAAGGTAAATAGTAAAGTAAATGTTTAATCTCAAATAAATTTATTAATTATCTAAATTTGTTAATCACATGGCTAAATAATAATTTTTTAATATGATTAGGTAAATGTGAAAAAGTAAACATGTTAAAGAATGCATTTAAAATCGATAGAAAATTATAAACATCAAATATCATTCATTAATTTCCAAGAAATGTATACCTATCAACTTAACCAGAGTTAGAAAACCAATGTCTTGGCATAGCCAACAACCAGTGGCTTTATAAAAAAATATCGAAGTATCCAAAGAACTAACCATTTTTTTTTTAGATTAAAGAAAAAATTTATTACCATGAGATATCATTTTGTGGTGTCTAAATTCTTTGATAGATTATCAAAGAAAGGTTGAAACCCCAAGGTCGGTAAGTCAGTTGCATCTCCAAAACTTTCCGAAAGATACAATATAAGTTAGAGTTGTAAGCTTATATACCAAATAAGTTTAATAAGTCTTGTGTAGGTGGACGTACGTTGGAAACATTCATGGTGCCACCTACGTGGCATAGAGATTACGACTTATCAAGAGTTTTCTTGGAGTCAAACTATGAATTAACTCAAGTCCTAATGCGACTTGAGGTAAACATTTCCCTTTTCGATTGACAAGTAGGAATCTTGGAACCCAAGTCCAAAGGATAAGAAATGTTTTATAAGTGGATCAACTAGGTTATGAATGGTGATATCAGTTTCATGGTGGTAACTTTGTTTATAAATTTCATAATGTATAGGTAATATTATATGAAAATAAAAAGGAAATCCATAAAAATATGGATGTGAATCTTTGTTCAAATTTGGTCAAATTATTTGTAATTCAACATTTAATTTTTTAAATGATAAAATAGATGTTATAACAGTTTGGAGGATGACTAAATTAATACTTTTAACAAGTGTCACTGTAGTGGTGATGTCCCTGCCGTGAAGCTTTTGCATATTAAAAAAACATGGAAGTTTTACATATTGAAAAAAATGGTGTTGCAAGTGACATCTTTATATCAGTTATGGTGATATTGTGTGCATATCATTGTGCAGTTATGGTGATATTGCGTGCATATCATTGTGTACGGGAACATCCCGCAAGTGTTTAGTAACCTCTAATCCTTGCTGACAACACAATGTATGCAGTTCATGTTTGAACATAAAATGCATCTATAAATTAATATATGTGATCAAGACTCTATGTATAGACTAGCCTCAACACATCTAGCTAAATAATGAATAAACATAAGTTCCCAAACAAAATGGAAATCATCCTTAAACTAATTAACATCGACGGAAGTTTAATTTATAATTCACCCTAATTTGGCCTCAATTCTATATAGGAATCTCGATACCATTTTTTGTATACCAACGTTTTCAACAAGTCATCTCCCATTCATTTCAATCAATTGAAATGAATTGAAAGAACATCATTGATTTCCGAGCAACCTAGAGACTCACTGGATCTCTTTGATATCGAGCACTAGCCTAGATATCAGAACATCGACCTATAGATAAAATGACTTATTATCCAACACTAGTCCAGATGAATAAAATGGCAAGGGTAATTTTTTCAACAACCTCCACTAGCATGGCATGAATGGTCATACATGGCAAAGTGGAAAAAAAGAAGTTTAGAGAAAAAAAAATGAATGGTCATACATGGCAAAGTGGAAAAAAAGCAGTTTAGAGGGAAAAAAAGTAGTGGTCTAAATGTTTTATCTTTTGAAAGTTTTGTGGCGATTTTTTCAGTTGGATTTTTTTCATTCGATTTTGCTCGAAACCCTGTGAGGAATGGTTGGATTTTGCTCAAAATCCAGTGAGGAATGGTTGGATCTACAGATTTCAGGAATGGATAGATTTTTCTCGAAATCTAGTGAGGAATGGTTGGATCTGCAGATTTGAGTGAGTGGCTAAGTTTGTATAATCCAAGTGTCTCAAGGTTTTTTTGAATTGAGGAATGACTAGATTTTGCTTGAAATCCAGTGAGGAATGGTTGGATCTGCAGATTTGAGTGAGTAGCTAAGTTTGTATAATCCAAGTGTCTCAGGGTTTTTCTGAATCCATCTATGCATTCAAAAATGCAATTTAAACAACAGAAAATAGATATTTTGTTCAGATTTACATCGTCGGAATCCATCCAAAAAAAACCCAAAAAATAAAACGTTTAGCCAACACTATCCAAACAAAAAAACCCCAAAAATAGAACGTTTAGCCCATGCCGGAAAAAATCTCTCCCTTGTGTCGCGCACAGCCCCCACTCCCCCACTTTTGAATTATTGGGAGTTGCGTGGGTGAAAAACTGAGGTGGATCAATCCCATCGAGTAGCCAATCTCATTGCAGTCTCTGTACCTTGTACAACATATTGGGCAAAACAATACAAAACTTACCACTCAAACCTGACTGACCCATAATGATATATTGTTCTGGACCGCTCTGAAGCTTCCTGGTGACCTTCCTCCGCTCACTAAACCATGACTCCGCCTCTCTCTTCTCTTTTTATTTCTGTGATTCATGCTCTCATTTGAATTGATATTTCAGAACTTGCGGTCAATCTGTTTCATGCATTTCTAATCGAATTGATTAAATGAACCAATATATTTTTTAATCCTATGCATTTCATTGTCTTTACATATGAGGCTTCAAAGTATTTCAACCGCGCATCAATTAATGACCATTGTTGAATACTTTTGAAAGAGTTTGCATGTTGAGGAGGCATTTCACCCGAGGGACATTCATTGATAGCTGGAAACAAAGGGAAGAGGGTTAGTTTACTATGTTCACTTCTTGGCGGGGTTTAAAATAATGTTCAGGTTCAACATAAGGTCATTAAGGTTATTACACACATTGTTTCGACTGTGTCAAAGTTTCCAAAACGATGTGTTATTCTATGTATTTTAGTGATAACCTATTTGAAGGAAACAGTTGAAGGTTTGAGTGATCTTGACCAAAAGGATGAAATTTTGATACATTTTTGGTATTAATGTGCATTTCATCCAAGGGCATGGAATCTGCTGATGTGAATTGTCAATTATCTACATTAAAACAACTTTCCTTAGGTGTAGAAATGTTGTAAATGCTGAGGAAATGTGGTTATTTTATTGATAAGGAAGAAATTCTGAGGCTGGGGTCATGTTCATGAATCTATCAGTTAAGGTTTTGAGGGAGAAGAACAACTTACGAACGACCTTCCTAGAGGGATATAAGTCATAACGAAAAAATAAAGAAATATAATAAACATAGAGGGATATAGGTCATAACGAAAAAATAAAGAAATATAATAAACATGGACTCACAAATGATTGATTCCTCTTTACGCTGGGGGACTCCTCTCTTTGACGAGTCGAAAAAGGGTAGGTTCCACGCATTATAGGCTTGAGCAGGATTGAGTGCAGGATATGGTCATTAAAGGTATATAGATACGTTCAAGATGGGAAGCAGGAAAACACCTACTTATCTCTCAATGGTCAGGAGGCAAATCAAGGCCAGCTGCAACAGAGCGAGATCGAGATGTAGTTCCAAATGCAATCGATCCTTCTCTAAATCCATAGAAACTTCGTATGCCATCGTCGAAATCTCTAAGTTTAATCAAAACATACAAAGCCAAACAATGAACTCAAAAACCCCCAATGAAAAATGCTATCAAGTTACAAACAATTTCATAAAAATAAAATAAACAGATTCATAAAATGTAAAAGCAAAATGGACCGAAGGAAAGTGAAGCCCATTTCTCACCGTATTTCTCCAACCCAATGCACAAGCGCTGACATGCATTGTTTTAGTTTTGTTATGTTACAAACATGCCACGATGTTTCCTTCTACATATGTCCCAACTCAGGAGTTGTGTTCTATCCACACCACAGTGATACATTCTGCCACTAAATTTAAGACCATTCACCATTTAGCTTTTTCTTCACTAAATTATCTTAAGCTATATTAGTAAATTATCTTATGCTATAAACTAATATATATAAACTATTTAATGCAATTGAAGTTTCTATATTCTATGTTGGAAAGTGATAATAATAAACAACTAAGCATCGAAAAAACACATATTTTTTCTCTTGATAATATAAAAGGTATAAGAATCACTTTATTTTAATTTTGATCAATGATACACAATGCTATTTTTTTTAATATGAGACAACCACGCACTATGAAATACACGGGTTTGTCTACTAATTTTAACACCAAAAACAGTAGGACGTTGTGATTACACATCATTCACGTTAATAGAGCTAAGGGTCTGTATGGTTCTCTTTTCTTACATCTGTCCTGACCTGCCTTAACCTGCTCATGCATTTAACATTTATCTGGGGATTGCTTGACCAACTATCAAACTGAATTGATTCAGAAAAGACAAGTAAGGAAAGGTGCTTGAGAGGAAACATCTCGATACAGTTTGGTGCTTTCCTGGTATTCTATCCAAGAAAATACTTGATACAACTCGATTCTTCATGTAACTTGGTTTTATCAAATATATAAAGTAGGTCGAGGATGAGCATTTATCCATTTTATATTAAGTTTTTATGGGCATTGACAAACACATAGATGGCAGTTTTTACAGTAGCAGAGGAGAAGATGACAATAAAAATATCATTTATGAAGGAAAGAAGCCCATTTTGATATCCCCACCCCATTTCTTTGTCTTCAGTACATAGGGTATGTAGGGGATGCATATTTATGGAACTATGGATTGTGGTGCATGCAATATGGAGTGTGGCATGTAGTTTGTAAAAATCTAGTGGCACAATAACTATATAACTTAAGTGCATAAGAGAAAATGTCACACTTGGCTACACTAGTTTTGTGTTGCTATCTGTTTCTATCTGAGATAAGTGAAAGAACTATATGTACTCCATGCACTCAAGTAATAATATCCTAGAAAACATAAAAAAAAAATGACAAACAAAAATGAAAAATTCTGCTAGACTCAAAAATGGTGGTGTTGGGTCACCCGAATTCTTCCATTTGATGTATCATTTTATACATGATAATTTGTTATTTTTCTAAATGGGTTTCATTTTATTGGAACTTCATAGATGGCTCCATTTGTCTTGATATTATTGAACATAAATGATCTCCAATATATGGCAAGGAAGAAATAATCAAATTAACCATGCAACGTTTCTTAATTACTTCAAGAAGTGAGTTTTTTTTTTGATTACTAAGAAATGTGCCTCTCAGTTTTTCATCTAGGTTTACAATGATTTATTATCCTCAATATTTAATTCAATATATTGCTTACTTCTTGTATTTCATTTGCAAATATGTGAATGTATTTGAAATATTTCTTCAACTTCTATTATATCCTAATTCAAAGGATCTTTTAAATGGGAAGGTTGGGGCCTTAATGTTGTAGGACATGAATGCTTTTGACCAGAAAGTGAAAGGTAGATTCATGGATGATTGTCCTAATTTATATTAGTAATATATTCCAACAATTTTCCTGATTCACTTCACGTGCTTGTCCAACGTATCTAAAAATTTCTTTAGGAATTTATTTAGTGTTTACATAGTATGCAAACAACTAGTTTGCCATTCCCTTAAATTGAAAGATATAGATGCAAATAACACATATAGTTTTTATTGGTTGTACCAGTGCAGTAAAAACAATATCCTTTTTCTAGTGAAAACTGTATACTATTTATGTTTTATTTTATAATCTTGAGCCTAATTTAGAATATTGTCTTTGATATGCAGAGGCAAGAAATTCGGGTTGGAAACAGGACAAGGAAGGCACTGAATACACTAGTGACAATGTATTTGCCTCTAGTGATGAGGAAATGGCTGGCCTTATAGACCCATCATATATTCTAGATCTAGATGTTATTGAAGTTCAAATTGCACTGATCCGCAATGAAATTTGGAAAACAAAGTTAATATGTTTAGCTTGAAATTTCTACAATTTCAATTATATTCATTAAACTAATATGAATTTTGGACAAAAGAATACTGGTCTTTTTAGCTAGATGTTTGTATGAAGAAATTGTTTTAGTTTAAGGATTTTATGGTAAATTTTGTAAGTTTTGTGTATGAGTTGAGAAGTAGCCTGGTTTAATTTGTGAGATAAGGATTTAATTTAAGATATTCTTTGAAATTCGTAAAGATGAATTGACGCACTATGTTGATTGAGTTGTTTTTGTCGTATTTTTTGGATTTATTTGGGAATTGCAATGATTTGAGGAATATGATCAAGCTACTACAAAGAGTCAAATAATTCAAATATTTTATGTGTAGGCTAGTGTAGAAGAGTTTCAATAAGGGTACATCTGGAAAAAGGCATGCAAAGAAGAGTTTAATAAGGGTACATCTGGAAAAAAGCATGCAAAGTTGCAGTATTTAAGATAAAATTTTAAGAGCCTTCTTGTTTAATTTACACCATTCGAGTTTCTCTGTTTCATTTACATGCATTTTCTTTCTCTTGGGGATTTTATGGGAGAATTGCAACAACTCAGGGATTTAATGTCATTTTTATTTATTAATTTTCCAAAGGGAACTGCTCTGCACTAATTGTTTCCCGTAGGGTGAATTCATCCTCTCTGCACTAACTGTGGAGAGTACCTGTCTGCACTAACTATTTTCCTTCGGGTGAATTTGTCCTACACAGTTATGATGGACAACTATATCGATGAAGGGATGATGGGGTCATACCAAGATAAGCCCAAGATCTTTCCACAACATGGAGAAAGTCTAATTCTCCATGGCTAAGGCCCAAAATCTTTGTCAATTGTTGAAACTCTCTTGTAAGAATGAATAAATGAAAATCATTTCCCAGACTTTGTATTGCAAATTACAATTTGTAATCTCCTTTAAGATCACAAACAAATGATAGGGGTACATACCTGCTCAAAAAACTCCCTCCAGTTGTAGTATGTTTGTTGTTTAAATGCATTGTAACAACATTTATTGGGGAGATTACTTTGTTCCTCCTCCTGAATAATTTGAAAAGAATACTGGTGGTCCCCTTGTGAAGGTGGTGTTGTATAGGTAGTAGAGAAAGTAGTTGCAGGGTTGTGTAGGCAGTGGAGAAAGTGCTACAGAGTATAGGCGGTGGAGGCGGTGGCCGCATTTTTTATCATTTGTCAGAGAAGTTAAAGCCTTGACGGTCCAGCTACAAAAAAA
>JASDQU010100594.1:295397-308572 GCA_032191745.1 Picea mariana | reverse complement strand
AAAATACAAGTTTAGCCAATACCATAACCAGCAAGAATCTTGCATCATTGTTTTTCTCTACTCTTGCAAGTCTACATTGCAATAATAAAAACAGATGAAGTTAACTACCAAGATCAAAACTCAATGCCGTATTACAATATGGGATACGATGTTCCTTCACATGAAAACAAATTATATTAAAACAGAATGATACATTGTACAGAAAGCTCAACAAGTACTTTAAGGTACAATTTTCTGTTCAATGGAACTATAAGATGGAAGTGAAACAAATGAGCCAAGAGTATACCAGAACTCATCTAGATACCAGAAGGTTAACAGGCTTCTTGGATTTGATTGGAGTACTGGCGTTGCTGACAGTATTGGCTACCGCAGTGGCCATTGCTGTCGCCCGGGCAGCTATGTCCAACTTTATAAGACTCCTGGTGGCCAGAATTGCTTCAGGGACCAGATCATGCGAGGCTCTGGCGAAGAGTGCCCGCGTTGCAGACGAAGCGGCGTCCTTGACTTCCTGTGGATTGATAGGAGCCAGAAGGCAGTGTCCCAGGATCCTCAGAATCGGCTGCAGAAGCTCCCAAGGGAGGGCAATTCTCGCACCCTTTGCACTACAATCATCCATCCGCCCATCTGATGAGGAGAAGTTATTATCGCGATGATTCCGTAGAGGGCTGCCATTTGTAGAAGCAGTATCATCATGGATACTGAATTTGCCTATTTCATCAATCAGGGCTCTGTCGGTATTAGATGTAGTAGGGCGTTTATAATTCTCTGCAATTTTATCTTCCTCCCCCTCCTGGCAATTGGAATCATACAGGTCCGCCTGCGGCCAATCGTGGACCTGATCATCGAATCTACGGGCACAGGCGCAATTCTGCCCAGCCCAACCTTGAACAAAGTGGCAAATGTCGACCTTGGCCCCGGCAGGCATGACGGAAATCTTCCTGTAGAAGAGATCGAGGGCGACCCCGACAATGGCAGCCCTCTTGGTGGATTTGACGGCTTCCTGGGGTTCCAGGGGGGCAGAGAGCTGCCCGACAACAGGTATGGGACAGAAATCACGTTTAAGGGGATTGCGGGGGGCATGGTACAGGGAGGGCTGGGCTAGGTCGGGAATGTGGACGAGCAGAGGCCTGCCACCTCTGGTCTTGACTTCGCCGGTGTAGAGAACCAGCAGTACGGCCTCGAATCCGGCGAGGGGCTCGTGGAGGGAGTGGGTGTCGGAGACGAGGCGGGAGAGATAGATTCCGACAACGAGGGGGACGTACCTGAGAACGACGAGCTGCAAGTCTGCGTCGGAGGAGAGAAAGGTGTCGTAGAGCCAATGGCAGAGGCGGTCGGAGGCGGAGCCAGAGGAGGCCGAGTGGAGTGCAGACGAGACTGCGTAGACGACCTCCTGACTGTCAAGGAGGCCTCTGGCGGGTCTTTCGGATTCCTTGAGCGACTCTCTCGATTGCAGGGGGCCGACAATGGAGTCGAGAGTGTCGATTGCAGAGCGCGCTCTGGCAATTCCTTCCCACCAGACCTGCATTGCATTCCCTCCACCACTGTGCGAGGACGATGATCCCTCGCCCACTCCCACTCCCGACCCATAGCTCGCTCTGCCTGCTGCCATCTCTATGGCCATCGTCATTGCCTGTAAAGAGTTGGGACTCTGAAAAACAAATTCTGCAGGGGAAAGCTTATTCTGAGTCATGTCTCTGACTAGGTATATGGGTGGAATGAACAGTGCCACACTGGCTATCTGGAAAGCTTTATAAATTATAAAATGCTGTTAGAATAATTTTCAAATCTGTAACGGCCTCGCTAGGTCCACCCTGCCTATATGGCATTGTCCACGTTGTGTTGACATTGTGATTGTCAAGAGTGGTGGTTCATGCGATGTCCACGTTGTTCCCCATTGTGCGGAGGGGTTAGGAAGGTGGTTCATGCGAACACTGTAAAGTGGAGGAGGGTAATTTCAACGGATTGTATTGTTTAAATTTAATCAGTAAAAAGAAAAAGAGAGGAAATGAGATTTTATAGTGTTACCACATCCACGTCCGAGGCAGATAGTAGTTAATCATTTTTTTATTAATTTTTTCGGGTAGATAAATTGATTTAATATGGAAAACTTAATAAATGCATAAATACCAACGGTTAGCAATATGTTTAAATATGGAAAATTTAAATATCAAAGATTCATTGTAAGTTAAGGTATTATATAGTTAATTAGATTTAGTTTGAATGGTTGTGAGGCATGATTGTTATTCTTCTCAACTTGATTAATTTTTATAAATGACATTTTAAATTCATAATAAATTTGTTGTAATAACTTCGAGTCTATATAAAAAAGGTGTTTTCAATTCAATTGAATAACAAAACAATTGCTACAATCAATATTATGAGACCTCAATTCCAATATAAAAATGTATACTTAATAAATTATTTAGCAAAACTATAAGATAGTTAATCTATTTTATTATTATGTTTTTTTATATAAAAGGAAAAAGTTTAAGTTAGTTTTTTTTATTCATTTCAAAGATTCAACCTCTTTTGGTTTTTAAGATTTTACACATTAAAGTTTGATGAGTCTCATATATATATATAAGAGAAGGTATTTATTCTCTAATAATCCAAATTAATTTAAGTAAATAATAATAATAATAAAATTTGTATTTTGTGAGACTTTGTAATTATGGTTGTACTTTCAACTTTATATCCATCGTGAACATATGTTTTTTTAAATGGGTGAATATGTTTTATTAAATAAGTGAATGTTGTTGTTGGGTATTTTTAAATGCAAATTTATTTATCTTAAATGTGTCATTGTTGGTGTGATTTTTTAAATTCAAGTTTACCATTAAAATAATATATATTACTTTGGAATTATTTATCATAATATAATTATTTTTTTTGAAAATACAGTACATAATGTAAATTTTGTCATAATGTAGCATAGTTGTTAGGATGAGGTTTGTTATGTAAACAAGTCAAGTTTAAATTTTGGTGGATATAGAGTCCTTGTATGTGTGCAAGGGAAAGTGTAAGGCCCTCGCTTACAGTAGCGTCAAGCACCTCCCTCCACAATCATTTTGGTGGTCGATGACCAACTTGTATGGATACATTGGATGGATGATGCCTTAGACGATTCGATTGAGATGCCTTGGCTTTTTGACAAAGCGCATTATGGACATTGGATGCCTTGGCCCATTGGCAAGGTGCATCTTGGACAACTGCCTTGGCCCATTAGCAAGACACACTTTGGACAACTAACATGCCTTGGCCTCATGGCAACGTGTAAGGTCCCTCCGTAACAACACAAGTGTAAGCAACTACAAGAAGTAAAAAAAATTAAAAATTAAACAAACCAAGTCAAGACAAGTACAATTAAGACAATATCATAAACATTACTATCTAATATATAAAGATAACAATCGGTGAATGATCTATGTTAAATCAACGACATTATTCTTACTCTGCATCAACTTCATGATAAGGTCAATCCATGATATCAAGTAATATTTAACAGGTATACGACCTAATCTTATCAACATCACTTCTCATCAAAATCAAGTTACAATATCAATTTGCATTTAATAGGTCAACATGTGCACTTCATTATCATCATATCACACAAAAGATAGTAATAAATGTCTACCCGCCCAAACCTACCCTGCAAGGTTATGACCTTCAAGACACATAATCGACGCTCAAGTCCATGATTCATCCGATTGATTTTGACCATTTAAGGTCTCAACACTAKCGGTCGTTCTGAGGAACGAGAAGKTATATATTCTCATAAGTTGACCTAGACTAAAATTCACAACTAAAATTCAATAGTAGTAACAAAATGTACCACCTATGCAAAAGTTTGAAATGAAACAATTTAAGGAACATCAACCAGAATATTGAGTCCACGGGTTTAAGCAAATATAAGSTTCTAACAATCACAATCYATTTTATTTCTTCATGTGTAATACATGTACATAACTTCTTGTACATACATGTGTTATTGAATGGCGGAGCAACAAGGGCAGTCTTCAAGCAATCTCCATCATAGCTTGGAAGGACAGAATTCGACATTTACAACACACTTTCAAAAAACTCAACTTCAATCATATCTATCATGAGCACAACAAATTTGTTGATCAACTTTCAAAGATAGCGCTCTAGAAAAAAGAGGGTATCCTATCTTATAACCCCTGGATTGATGGTCATGAGGATCCCCTTCTCACTAACTCTTTACTAAAGATCAGTTTACTCCTCCTTCCCCAGAGGACTTTCTCGATATGAAAGTTGGAGTTTTTATTTCCTGATTTTCAGATCTCTCTCTTACACCTCTGATTAGTATGCTCTGACAACTCTCTCATTAGTTATCAAGCAACTTCCTCTTTCTGTCACTTTCCATCAAAACTTTCTCCTTTTATCCGTCGATAGACCGCTATATGAGAATTTTTTTATCTATTTTTACAGCAGATTCTCCATAGTCTCTGATTGTAACCTTTGGAATGAAAACAAATTATATAATATATAATTGCGAAATTTTCCAGTTGGAAAAAAAAACTTCTTGTAATTCAGAAAATCAACATAAGATGTACAACTCAATCATCGAAGCATTAACGCAAACTCAATAATTTATTACTAATGTAACATTAATGACTAACAACAATAATGAAATCCATGTCATAATCACATATAAAGATATGACTTAATAACAAATGCCTTTCTCACATTTATGTCCAAAGCAATAAATTTCATTACAATCATTATAACTTTGACATTTTAAAATATTACACAACTAAAAGAATATTTTGTGCTATGATACATAACTTAATAAACTCCTTTTTCAATTATTACCAAATGCCAATGGTAATACTCCCAGTTCACTCTACAATCTAGAGTTATTAAATGTAACTTAAACATATTATTATTCATTTACTCTTTTCCTTTTTAGTTAAACGAAGGCCCTTTTGAGATGAGTGATGAATCAACTACACTGGGGGAAAATTTGAAACCTGCAACTGGGCGGGAACTCTCTTCTTAGTAATGGCGATGTCCAGTAAGACGACCGAGGCAGAGGAGTGGAGTAGAACAACGACTTTAGAACCTTCCTTGAGTAGGATTTCGGGCCACTTCTATTAACTCTACTACTTATCTCTAGTTTTGATGCCCAACAGTTTTTTTCTTGTTTTTTAGACACTATACTCTTTTTTCCTTTTTTTTGGTCTTGGCTTGGGCTTCTCTCTTGTTTACTCATCCCTATTTAATGAGTGACTGATGGTTTTTGTCCTTTTTAGAAATTGGTAGTTATTTCCCTCTGGGTCTACAGTCTGGAGTTATTATTGTGGTCATTAAAATATTTAAGTGCTACAACTAACATCTATGGCTCTTATCAATCTTTTCCAATTCGTATGGGGATAAGGGCATATTGGAGATACAGGTGGATATTATGGCCACTCAGATAACGCTAGGAGTGGAAGCTCACGTCAGCACATTGATGAATGTGGCTAACGAGGAGCTTTAGAGGGAAGAGGGTTTATTTGACAATTATTGATATAGTGTGCAGAGCTCCCGAACCATTTATTCCATCCTTTACTCATCCTTTACTCACCTCTCCTTCAAGCTCTAGCCTTAATCCTAATATTTCACATTTTACAAAGGAAAACCCTACGCATTTTCCAGTTGTTGCACCAACAATTGGTAAAACTCCTTATGCACTATGGAGGGATGACCACTGGAAGCAGATGAATCTTCTTAAGCACTCACAGGAAGGTAGAAGAGTAGGTTTTACTTCACAGGTTAGAAGAAGACAGTGGAAGGCTAAGAAAACCATTCACAAAATGGTCTTAAGGTCTGATGTAGGCTTAACTGAAACTTGTAGTCTGTCTCTGTGTAGACTTGTTGGTAGGCTCTCTTACAGTTATCTCTAGAAGGTTTCATTGTTGGATTGGATTGAAAACACCTGGAAGCCGTTATTAGGATATAAGCCAGAGCTAGTCACACTCACCAAAGGATGGGTAGGCATTATCTGTAACAAGCCTGAAGATACGACATTACTTCTGGCTTAGAAGTGGACTCTTGGGGGTTCCAGCCTTATGTTAAAATGGTGGTGCTTAGCATTCAATACTGACACTGAATATTTCCAGTATCGCCACTTATGGGTTTTGCTCCTTGGTCTACCCCTCCAGTTTTGGAATGAAGATGCTTTGGTTTCTATTGGTAATTCATTAGGCACTTTTATATCTTTGGGGGAAAACTTACTTATGGCTTCCAGCAGAAAGATTGGAAAGATATTGGTGGAGATGGATGTCCATGGGGGACTCCTAGAACTCATTGAGATTAACTGCCATGGTAGAAGGTTTACTTAGAGATTAGATTACCTTGGAATCCCTTTCCAGTGTAGTATTTGTCACAAAACGGGTCACCTGAGAAGGAACTGTAAGGGAAGGGGTGATGATGACGAAGTCTCTGAAGACACAACTCTTCACAGAGACTTAGAAGATCTTGAAGAGGAGGGTTTATCTACTTGGAATGATTGCAGCTATATTGGGATAGCGTCGCCGTCCTCGTCAGTTCGAGAGATTTCTATAACTGGTAAGTTACAACTACACTGACTGATTCTGTATAATTCTCTATCATTACTGGAAAAGTATGATTTGAACGCCTCCCCTTTATTGAACTCTTTGTTGTCTATTGAGGTACATTCACTGGGGAAGGAGAAGGATGACTCTTTCATTAAGCTTGTAATTTCTCCTAGCCATCCAGACCCTAACCTTCCTCTATCTGGAGACTCTATTATTGTTCCTATTGAAAAGGAATTTGTCTGAGTGCTTCCTCCCACTCCGTTATCGAGACCCTCCTTTGAGTCGTGTGTCATTACTCTTGGAAGTCTACCATCCAGGCCATCCTCGATGCTTCCTACCCCTTCTTCATCCGATGAGCCAGTAATTCCAGGGTATCGGGAATCTGAGGATGGAGAGTCTTCACTAACGAAGGTTCTTGACTCATTGATTCCTTACCTCAAAGATCGTAACTCTCCATCACTTATTCCCCCTCAGTTGTCTTCCTATTTCGACAATGCAGTTATTAACCCAGTCTCATTCACTGGAGAGGTTAACTCCTCGGTTTCAACTCGTGTTGATTTCTCTAAGGATTTCTCTTGGTCTCGTGGAATTGCCATTAAGCGATCCCCTGTCAAGATTAGGAGCACTAAAAAGAAATTACAGTCGCAGTCGAGTATTCCTCTAGTTTTAGACCTATACTCTTCTAACAGTGGGGCACTTAGAGCAGTGAAGGCCCTAGCAAGGGCCAAATAATGATATTGTTGTCCCTTAATCTAAGAGGGATTGGAGGGCCCCTTAAAGTAGCCTCCCTTCGATGGGTTTTGGATTCTACCTAGCCCAATATTGTATTCTTTCAGGAAACGATGGTCATTGATCAAAAAGCTTGGTCACTTGCGCAGAGATTTCGTCCGTCTTGGGTTATAAGTGCAGTGAGCTCGGTGGGCACATCTGGTGGACTGTTGGTGATGTGAAATACTTGTTATTTTAGTTTGACTCCTTTCCTTACTTGTGGTGGAATATTGTTAACAATTCTGATTCTCGCTACTAAAAGGAAGATTAACTTATTGAATGTGTATGGTCCGTGCTTGGAGCGCAAAGTATTTTGGACTAATTTGGCAAATGACAGATTGCTTTCTATAAAAATTTTGGTGGTAGCGGGGGATATAAACCTTACGCTAGTGACTGGAGAATCTTGGGGGGAGCTCCTCTTCTTTAGGTTCACTTGCCAGCTTTTTTAGTTCCCTCTTTCATTCGCACAAATTATTAGACATTCAGCCTGATAAGTTAGTCCCAACGTGGAGGAATGGGTGCACGGGTGCTGGTTTGATTGCCAAAAGATTGGATAGATTCCTGCTCTCGGAGGACTTACTCATGAATGTTAGTTTGTACCGCACTTGGGTGGAACTTCCCTTTGTGTCGGACCATGCGCCTATATTATTACAATTGGAGAACCCTTCTCTCCCCAAAGCTTATCCCTTCAAGTTTAATCCTCAATGGCTTCAAGAAACCGACTATAATATCAAAGTGCTTAAACTTTGGAATGACCCAAAACATCTACATGAGGAAGATATTCAGCGTCAATTCACCTAGAAACTAAAGGACCTAAAGTTGATGACAAAAAGTTGGGCAAAAGAAGTGAGGGAAAGGGCAGTGAGGGAAAGGACAGTGAGAGATCTGGAGCACCTGGAAGACAGTATCAAGAGTCATATTAATTAGATTTCAGAGGGATATTTTAGTCGTTTGGTCGAGACGAAACTGATAGAATTGGAAACAAAAAGAAACAAGATGCTAATAGAACAGGAAGAACATTGGAGAACCAAAAGTCGGGCAATTTGGATTAAATCTGGAGACCTCAATACAAAATTTTTCCACTAGTTTGCTAATCAGAGGAGAATTAGCAAACACTTATGGGAGATCAGAGATGATTCTAGTTTGATTCACAAAGGTCAAAAGGAGATTATCAAGGAGGTAGAGAATCATTTTAAGAGTTTTTTTAGTTCTGTGGATAGTGCAACAACAAATGAACAGGTGGCAGTAGCAGGACTTTTCCAAGATTGATCAGTGAGGTGGAAGCTAGAGATCTATTTGTGTTGGTCATTGTAATGGAACTGAAATCGATCCTATCTCATTTCAAAAAGGAGAAGAGTCCAGGCCCAGATGGCTGGATGGTGGAATTTTATACTCGTTTCTTTGATTTAATCAAAGATGATCTTTTGGCACTTGTTGAGAATGTCAGGACGGGTGGGCGCATAGCAGGGAGTTTAAATTCTACATTTTTAGCTTTGATACCCAAATTGAATAAACCTCAACAGTTTGGGGATTACAGACTATTGGAGTTACTTCACACACACCTAGGATTTCTTTTTCCTAAGGTTTTTCCTTGTTTATTAGTCATAATTAGTCATTATCCAGTCTCCTATAATTTAGGGGAGAATATTCCACCTGGAGAATATTCTCTTTCAGTTGACACTTCAGTTTGACTAGTTGAGTTGAGTTTAGATGTTGCATTGGTTTTGTCACCATGCAACATTGGGATCATCACCATGCTAATTCAACCTTGCATTGGGATCATCACCAAATTGGCGGATTAGCCTTGATTCCCTTAGTTAAATCCTCACTACTCTCTATTCAGTCAGTTAACTGAAGACTAGTTGACTAGTTAACTCAACTAGGTGGCAGTTCGCTCCCGTAACTGCATGAGAGCCTAGACTAGGTGGCAATTCACTCCCATAACTGCTGGTGTGTGTCTAGATCACTCTAGACCACCACTATGGTGCATTGGTTCATCTCCAGTGCGAACTCATTGAGTTATATAGAGTATATCATGTGTAAATTATTCATTATTCATAACGGTTAATGAGAATTCTTCCATTCTTTCTCTCCTTCTTCTTCTTTCTCAAATTCTCTCTGAAAATGTGTGTATTATTGTTGAGCTAGATATATTTTGTGTAGGTTCAACACATTTACATGGTATCAGAGCCGATGGATTACTAGGCAAAAGCTACACCAAATTTTTTGCAGAAACAAAAGATTAAAGACAACGGAAAGATGAAATTCCAAAAAGAATTCATTCTTACACCTTACAATTATTTTGCATGGAAGGAGAAAATAGCCATACATCTCCGATCTAGAAGGTTGTATAGGTTAACCATGAACACAGATACAGAGCCGACATCAGCCATAGAAAAATCCAAGTACTTAAATCACATGGATGAGGCTCTCGGAACAATTTGTAGTCTTGTCTCTCCCGATCTCCTTTTTCACATATCTTCCTGTAAGACTCCCAATGAATCCTGAAAAACCTTGGAAGGGATCTTTGGAAAAAAGGATGAGATGAGGGGACACATGCTGGAGGTGGAGCTGCTCACATTGGATCCAAAAAGCTTCGACAATATCCAAGATTTCTTTACAAAATTCAAGGATTTACTGTCGCAACTCAAAGCTTGCGGGGTTGATAAATTAGCGGAGGAGAAACAAATGGTTCTCACCATTCTCTCCAAGCTTGGTCCTGAATTCTCTGTATTCGTATCCACATTCCATACTGTCAGATTCACCTCTAGAGCCACCTGGAAGATGCCTTCTCTTGAAGACTTTATCGAATCACTGACACAAGAACAAACCAAGCTCATCAACATGGGCACAATCAAAGGCCCAAGGGCGCATGCACTCACTGTAAATGATGGCAGCCACAAATATCAGAAATCTAAAGATAAAGATAAACAAAAATCTCATGCACATTCGAAGAAGGAAGGGTACACAAAACCCTTCACCGATGCCTCTGGATCCAAAGGGGAAAAGGGAAGAAAAGGGGAGAAATGCACGTACTGTCACAAAGGATTCCATTCGAAATCCGCATGCATGCAAAAACAAATAGATCTGATGTCTCAAATACTTCAGCAAAACAACCTTGGAGATCGCATTCCCGAGGGTGCAAAGAAGAAGAAGCCCGAAGATCTAAATTCCAAGAAAGGCAATTCTAGCCATGCCTTGATTGCCATCAACTCCTCTCCTGATGCTTGGATCATAGATCCAGGAGCATCACATCACATAGTTTCCTGATAAGCAGTCTATTCTTCATTGGATGCATGCAAAGGTCCTCCTATTCTCACGGGGGACAACTCTTCTGTCGAAGTCACCGGCAAAGGAAGGATTGAACTCACCAACGGAAGCTTCGAGAACGTGTTGCATGTTCCCAAACTTTCTGTCAACCTTCTCTCCGTGTATCAGATGACTAATTTCAGCACCGGAAACAAAGTCATCTTCACACCAAATTTCGTGGGCATATACGACATGCAAACCAACTCCGGGGTTGCTACCGGTGAGGTAAATCATCAATCTAGATTGTATACTTTTTCTGAATTCATTGAACCTGATTCTTCTTTACTGCTTACTCATGTTGATGAAAGTAGTAGGATATGGCACGAAAGGTTTGGACATTTAAATTTCAGATACATGCAATAGCTTAGCAAGCACACATTAGTTGATGGTCTACCAAACATCCATTTCTCCAAGGGAGTATGTGAGGGATGTGTTCTCAGAAAACACCCTCAAGAGAAATTCGACAAAGGAAAGTCTCAGCGAGCTTCTACACCTTTAGATCTGATCCATAGTGACCTTATGGGTCCTTTTCCACATCCATCGATCGACAAAACGAGGTTTGTTCTCATTTTTGTTGATGATTTCTCACATTTTACTTGGATCTACTTTCTCAGGCAAAAATCTGAGGTCTTTCAACACCTCAAAGATTTCAAAGCCTTGGTTGAGACACAGTCCGGAAAGAAGATCAAAGTTATCCGAACTGATAATGGGGGAGAGTATGTAAATCATGAGATCCATAATCTTTTCCATGAGGCAAGGATTCAGCTGCAACACACAGTTCCCTATACTCCGCAGCAAAACGGAGTTGCTGAGCGGAAAAACTGATCTCTAAAGGAGATGACACCTTGCATGATGCATACAAAGTCACTACCACAGAGACTATGGGCCGAAGCACTTAACTATGCAACATACATCCAAAATAGATCTCCCCATAAATCTGTCAAGGATAAGACCCCCTACGAGGCTTGGAGCGGCCTCAAATCGGAAGTGACCCACTTTCACATTTTCGGTTCACGTGCATAGGCCAGGATTCCCTCTAAAAAGAGGAAGGCACTTGATCCACAGAGCACTGAGTGCATTTTTGTTGGATACCCCGACAGTGTGAAGGGATATCATCTTATTGATCTTTCCTCGGACTAGCTCATCATTGAGCGAAGCGTCCAATTCGAGGAAAGTGTCTCGCATGTACCTTAGCAGCCGCATGCAAACACCTTCACTCTTCTACCTATTTGAGATGATGAGAATGCACATGCCGACTCTTCTTTAGATGAGAGTTCTGATTCAGAGGACTCGGATGATTTAGATTCAGAGTCAGTACAGTCAGATGCAGAGTCAGAGCATCCAGATGCAGTTGCAAAGCCAGAGCAGAGGCCCAAGTGGGCACAAACTACTCTTTAGGATGCAGGGGATCTGGTTGGTGATCCAATCGATACCAGAAGGACTCAATTTGATTTCGAGGAGCCTCTTGTTTCACTCACTACCACTGAACCATTTCCCTCCAAGCATCTTTTCTTGGTTCAGTCTTTCGATCCACAGTCTTATGGTGAGGCTGCTGGAAATCCCTTTTGGGAATCCGCCATGTAGGAGGAGTACAACTCCCTCCTCGAGAACCAGACTTGGTATCTGGTTCCCCTTCCTTCTGGGAGGAAATTTGTCAGATGTAGATGGATCTACAGGATCAAGAGCGTAGGGGATGGACAGATCAACAGATACAAAGACAGGCTTGTCGCCAAAGGCTTTCAGTAGGTTCACGGTATTGACTATGATGATACCTTCGCTCCAGTAGCGAAGATGGATTCCATACGATTGTCACTTGCCATTGCGGCAACCAAGGGATGGGAAGTCCATCATATGGACGTGAAGAATGTATTTCTTCATGGTGATCTCTTTGAGGAGATCTACATGTAGTAGCCCCAGGGATTTATGCAGGACTCATCTTTGGTTTGTCAACCGAAGAAGTCACTTTATGGCCTCAAGCAGGCTCCGAGGGCATGGTATGCTAAGATGGATTCCTACCTGTTGTCACAGAACTTTGTAAGTTGTAAATCATACCCAAATGTCTACATGCTCAGGACAACTGATTCAATTCTACTTTTAGTTCTTTATGTCGATGATTTGTTGATCACCGGGTGCTCGACTTCAGCGATTGCTGCAGTCAAGAGGATTCTACATGACAGGTTTTTGATGACGGACATGGGTCTGCTACACTTCTTCCTTGGACTTGAAATCAGTCAAGATGCATCAGGCATCAAACTGTCTTAGGCCAAGTATGCACGAGATATCCTTGAGAGATTTCACATGACATACTGCAAGTCAGCTCCGACTCCTTTCCTATCAGGAGTCAAACTTGAGGATGCCGGGTAGACTCCACTGGTTGACAACACACTGTACAGACAACTAGTGGGGAGCTTGTTGTATCTCACACACTCCAGACCAGACCTCTCCTATGCAGTTGGCGTAGTTTCCAGGTTCATGCAGGAGCCGCATGAGCTACATTAGAAGGATGCAAAGCGTATCCTTCGATACGTACAAGGTACC
>JASDQU010100594.1:259256-274409 GCA_032191745.1 Picea mariana | reverse complement strand
TGAGGTCATGAGTGAGGAGAGAGGTGTGTCACGTTAGCCTAATCATGGGTGGTATCAACGTAGGGATGAATCATGAGAGGGGACATAAAGAATAAACCATGAGATAAAAAGGGTTTAAGGATCGAATTGAGGATCAACACATGATCTATGACTCAAAGGTTTAGTCATCCAAAGGGGTCCTATCAAACATAACATTAAAAGGATGAGAAATTTATTTCAAAGAAAAAATAAGAATCTAAGGATTTTTTTTTTAAAATGATAAAAACAAACTAAAAGACCCAAGGTGACTTAGTGTGATAACATAACTCATATGTAAATTTTGTATGGCATCCAGATTAAAGGTGAATCCCATGAAATCAATAGTTCATTACTTGGGTTTGTCAGAGGCAGAACTCGCTTCTTTCAAGTTCTATATTTCGTATAATTTTATGGATCTTGCAGTGGGATTTAAATATCTTGGGTATTATCTCAAATATTGATTACAAAAATCAGAAGATTGGTATTGGCTTATTAACAAAGTGGAGAAGAGAATCAGACACTGGAGCTATAGATGGTTGTCAATGGGGGGCAGGTATAGTTTGTGCAAAGTAGTTTTGGAGAGTCAACCAGTTTACTGATTCTCAATGGCATCAATTCCACAATCCATTCTCCATAAATTACGAAAATTACTATATAACTTTCTTTGGAATGGGAGTGCAGACAAAAATCATTTTCATATAAGCCGCTAGGAGACCCTAGCCCACCCAAAAAGGCTTGGGGGATGGGGTTTACTAAAACATTACTCATTCAACAAACCAATTGCTACGAAAAACGCTTTGGAGAGTATTAATAAAGAATGGACTTTGGAAATTGGGTTTAAAGGAGAAGTACCTTTCCCATATGTCTGTACAAAACTGGATTTGTTCTGCGACATTCAAACACCATTCAACTTCCAGAATTTGGAATAGTCTATTAAAGGTGGTTCCGTTGATTACTAACTGGCTCATCTGGAAACTCGATACCGGTCACCTAGTCGACTTAGGTAGAGACAGAATGCTGGGTATAGGAGAGGCATCTATTTTATCTGAATCTTTGTTAAATACTTTGATGCAGGAGCATCGCCAACACATCAAGCGAGCCAGCACATCGAGCGGAAGACAACTGGATGAGCCAGCGCACATTTTGAAAACACTTTGGATTTGTTGCGTGATCTTAAATGATTCATTTAAGAGATGACACACTTGTATTGTAATGGACCTTGAGAAGATAAGCTCTCGTCCTTAGGTAGATGAGGCATTTAAGATAGTTAATGCCGGTAGATAGAATAATTAAGTGTAGATTTGATAGTTTTAGAGTTCGAGAGGGAAAATGGATATAGACACCCTCCTTTGTACATTGTAACATACTTCTGATTATTCATTCAGGAGAAAGAAGAGGAGAGAAAGCAGAGAACTGTGTAGAGGACATCCATGTACAGATATTGAATTAATAAAAGAAAGCTTTGATTCAATTCCATGGTTATGTGTCTATTCTCTGTGTATTGTTGTTATGTTCATAATTATTTTCTTCCTGTCATACATTTTATTTTATATGCTGTGTATGTGATTTCATGGTTGAATTGAAGTCTGAGAGGAAGATAGAATGAGTTTCAATTGTTTCTCTAAGTGAGCCAGAGGATTCCTGTAAGGAGTGCAGTTGAATTTGTCCGCAAGGAGTGCGTGACTGCAGGGTTCAATTAGAGAAGAATTTTGTTCTTAGTTCCTCGAGAGTACATGTAGGCACAGTGCCGTGCAAAGAGTGCGCAGGCCAAGGGAATTCTCAGAGTTGTGATTTTGAGCAAAGTGATTGAAAGACTACTACTGCAAGAGTGTGCAGGGTCGAAAAGGCTTCAACACTTAGACATTGTTGAATATTTGCTGCAAGGAGTGCATGCAGAAGGTTCTCAAAAGGACTTGAGAAGTTGAGAACAAGCCCAGGAGGAGTAGGCCTTCGAATTCATCGAAGGATTTAGCAAAGAGATTGTGCATCAAAGGGTTCGAGCAGGTGCTGAAATTTTTTGTGCAGGGTGATGTTATGAATATAAAATATACATACATAAATGGTGACGAGTTTCGTGGAGGAGCGTCTCATCATTTTAGGGATTTCATTGGGAAGAACGGATAGTTGGAATTCTCCGAAGGGAAGTCACGAGAATCCGAGGGCCGTCGGATCTTGCAGAGGTGCAAGGAAGTTACCGTGTAGCAAGGAGGAGTTCTATGCTCAGGAGGGACAGAGTGCTGATATCAGTTGCTCGAGAGCCGTCATATTAGTCGTGAGAGTGCCTATCGGGATCTCGCGAGAAGTACGTCGTAGAGTTGACAGTGGGAGTCGCGAAGTCACGAGGTGCAACATTCCGACAGTGACGTAAGCCGAGTGGGACCGCCGGAGTAAGTGGAAGGCAGGTGGCGGAAGACAGAATCTCGCGAGCTTGGGGCTCGAAAGTTGGGAGTCCGAGTATTGGGAAGTTCAAGTCGTGAAGGCTTGAGGTCACAAGATCACGACAGTAGAATATCGGCATCTCGATACATCGAAACTCGGGGGTTGGAGGACTGAGTGCTGGGAGTCGCGAGAAGTGAAGTAGCGAGGTCACGAGTGCGTGAGGCGTGATAGAGCAGAAATCCCGGTAAGGGGGAAGGTCAACATTGACTAAAGCATCATATCTTGGGGATCCAAAGGTGTAGCACTTAATTGTTGAATTCACGAAGGCGTGAGCGTCGATCCTCCAAAAGGAAGAAGAGAGGGTCACAGCCGAGAGTTACTGTGGGTATGTAGGATTCCCGATAGGGGATCAGAAGAACCTTGGAGTTCTTTGGGTCGAGAGGAAAGAAGGTCCTGAGAGAGTGATTGCGCTCGTGGAGTGCGGTTGCTACCAATTGGTATCAGAGCGGGATTGACTCTTTGTTTTCTATAGCAGAGAGAGAGAGAATTCACCATGCCACCCAGGAGAGAAAGATAGTCACCCGACCTAGAAGACAGGGAGGTGAGAAGAAGAGGTAGGCCGGCAGGGAATCTAGAAATGGAAAGGCAGGTACGAGAACTTCGAGCGAGACTCGAAGAGATGGAAACAGCTCAAAGATGCACAGTAAATGCAGGGGATCTAAGTGATTCCGAAGGTGAAGCTAAGGCTGAACCACAAGGAGAAATTGCAGCTGAAGATGCAGCAAACGAGCGATTGATTAAAGTGATTGCCAGGATGAGTTCCAAGACCAAAATGGATATTCCAGTCTATGAAGGAAGTCTGGATGCAGAAGAGCTGTTGGACTGGATCAGGGTTCTTGACACCTACTTTGATTATGAGGATATCGAAGAGGATAAAAGGGTTAGGCATGCTGCACGAAGTTGAAGGGACATGCAGCACTATGGTGGGATGAGTTACAGGTAGATAGACGCTGCAAAGGCAAACAAATGATCAAAAGCTGGGATCGAATGATTGCGAAGATGAAAGCAAAATTCATCCCAAGGGATTATAAAATTAATCTGTTCAGGAGAATGCATAACCTGAGACAGAAACTGATGACAGTGAAAGAATACACTGAAGAATTATATCGACTGAACATCAGGGCTGGTCATTGGGAGAGCGATGATGAGAAGGTTGCCAGGTACCTGAATGGTCTGAGATACGACATTCAGGATGAATTAAGCATGACAACCATCAGGACTGTTGAGGATGCTTACCAAATGGCTCTGAGAGCCGAGGAGAAGCTGAACCGCAAGCAAGGTCAGTGAGGGTGAGGCAGAAGTCATCCCAGAGGCAAGGCAGTTGCCCAAGAGAAATATCAGAAGCCCAAGGAGGAATGGAAGAAACCTCAGGGTAAGATTGAGAGAGGTGGAACCTCACAGCGAGGACATCAATACGTTGAGCCGAGGAGACAACATAATGAACAGAGAGGGGATTATGCTGATGCAAACACTTTTCCTCGTACCAGAGGTAGGGGAAGAGGCCGAGGTGGAGTGATCACATGCTACACATGTGGAAAGGATGGACACAAGGCAGTTGAATGTCCAAACATAAAAAAGGATGAAGGAGAAGCTCACATCGCCAAAGTGCAGAGGCGTGATGTTGAGAATGAAGACACTGGAAGTGGGAGGTCACTGACGGTGCACAAAGTTCTCTTAACACCCGAGAAGGAGGTGGAGGACACAACTCAGAGGACCAGACTTTTTAGAACCACATGTAAAAGAAAGGGCTGGAAATGCAAGGTCATTGTGGACAGCAGGAGCACCGATAATCTCATTTCGACCGAGATGGTGGAAAAGTTGGAGCTAGAGACAACTGATCACCCAAGTCCATATAAAGTCTCGTGGCTACAGAAGGGACATCAGGTGAGTGTCATTAAACAGTGCTTAATTGACATCAAGATAGGAGGATACAATGATAAAGTCTTGTGTGATGTCATTCCCATGGATGTATGTCATTTGTTACTGGGTAGACCATGGCAATATGACTAAAATGTGGTTCATGACAGGAGGATGAACACATATACTTTGGAGAAGGATGGGAGGACACACAGATTGCTTTCGATAAAGGATAAAGAGGTGAAGCCGGAAGTAAGCAACAACATACTTCTCATGAGTGGGAAGGAACTTCTTACGGAAATGGAGAAGAAAGAAGACCCACAATTCTTTGTTGTCAGAAAGCCGAGGATTGTTCTGACTAGCACAAGAGTGGATGACTTACCAGATGAGATTCAGGAACTGTTGGGAGAGTTCACTGATATCATAGTGGACGAACTACCTCATTCGTTGCCACTGATGAGGAGTGTGAGTCACCACATAGACCTCATACCAGGAGCAAGTTTACCGAACAAAGCTACGCATAGATTAACACCGCGGGAAAATGAGGAGGTTAAGAAGCAAGTCCATGATTTGTTGGACAAAGGATTGGTCAGGGAAAGCCTGAGTCCGTGTGCTGTTCCAACAGTGCTTAGTCCGAAGAAGGATGGAGGTTGGAGAATGTGTACCGACTCTAGAGCGATCAACAAAATTACCATCAGGTACAGATTTACACTGTCGAGAATGGATGATCTGATAGATTTCCTGAGCGAGGCAAACTATTTTTCGAAGATTGATCTAAAGAGAGGATATCATCAGATTCGCATGAGGGAAGGTGATGAATGGAAGACAACATTCAAGACAAACGAAGGTTTGTACCAATGGCTGGTCATGCTGTTTGGTTTGACAAACACGTCGAGCACATTCATGAGACTGATGAATGAGGTCCTGAAGGAATTCATCGGGAAATTTGTAGTTGTATATCTGGATGATATATTGATCTTCAGTAATACCAAGGCTGAACATTTGAGACATTTAGCCATTGTAATGAGAAAGCTACAGCAGGAGAAGCTATTGATCAATATGAAGAAGTCCTCATTTATGAAGACAAAGCTCATTTATTTGGGTTTTGTCATATCGTCAAATGAGTTGAAAATGGATCTGGAGAAAGTGGAAGTAATCAAGAATTGGCCATCACCGAGAAATATTTTTGAGGTGAGGAGTTTCGATGGTTTGGCTAGTTTCTACCAAAAATTCATCAGGAATTTCAGTGGGATTAGTGCAACAATGATGGACACAGTGAAAAAACGACATAAGTCTTTTCATTGGACAACAGAGGCTGAGAAAAGATTCAATATGTTGAAGCGGAAGATAACAAAACGACTAGTGTTGGTGTTGCCGGACTTCAAGAAGACATTTCAAGTGAAATGTGATGCGAGCAGATATGCTATAGGAGCGGTCTTGAGTCAAGAGGACAGGCCAGTTGCATATTTCAGCGAGAAGCTGGATGACGCAAAGATGAAATACTCCACGTATGATAAAGAGTTTTATGCCATCATCTAGGCATTAAAGAAGTGGAGGCATTACTTGATCCAAAAAGAATTTGTATTGTACAGTGATAATCATGCATTGTAGTTTGTGAGTCAACAGGAGAAGTTGAATCAGAAGCATGCAAAATGGGTAGAGTATATGTAGAATTTTACATTTGTAATTAAACACATTTCAGGAACTACTAACAAAGTGGATGATGCTTTGAGCAGGAAATGTTTGTTGCTGCAGGAATTCCGATTCAAAACCTTAGGTTTTGAAAATATGAGGGACATGTATGTAAAAGATACAAATTTCAGGAAAGCATATGAGGCAGCTGAGAATCCAGTTCTCAGAGATCAGAGCCCATGGATAGACTACATGATCCAGGAGGGATTGCTGTTTAGAGACAATCAACTATGTATTCTGAATTGCTCCATGAGGGAGAATCTGTTGAAGGAGAAGCACAGTGGTGGATTGGTAGGACATTTTGGCCATGAAAAAACATTCTCCAAGCTGAGCGAATCATATTTTTGGCCAGGGATGCGAGAAGATGTCAAGCGATTTGTTGATAGATGCAGGATTTGTCAGTATTCGAAGGGGAGAAAGCAGAATGCAGGTCTTTATCAGCCGTTGCCCATACCAGAGAGGCCATGGGAGGCGATTAGCATGGATTTTGTATTGGGTTTTCCGAGAACGCAGAGAGGGGTTGATTCCATATTTGTGGTGGTGGACAGGTTTTCAAAGATGGCACATTTTATTCCATGCTAGAATACCAGCGATGCGACCCACATCGTAAATTTGTTTTTTAAAGAGATTGTGCGACTTCATGGATTGCCGAGAAGCATAGTCTCGGACAGGGATACAAAATTCATAGGTCATTTTTGGAGGACGCTATGGAAGAAGCTAGGAACTAACTTGGCGTTTAGTTCAGCTTACCATCTGTAGACAGACGAACAAACAGAGGTGGTCAACAAGAGTCTGGGAGACTTGCTGAGAAGCTTGGTGACAGAGCACCATAGCAGCTAGGACAACATATTTCCATAGGCAGAATTCACATACAACGATTCAGTGAATCAGAGTACATGCAAAAGTCCATTTCAGGTTGTATATGGGATGCAACTAAGGGGAGTTTCTGAACTCAGGGAGCCAGAACAGAATGCGACTAGCAGTGATAGTGCAGAAGAATTCACTGAAGTGATGAAAGAACTTCACGGCAAGGTGAAGAAACGACTGATTGATTCAAATCAGGAATACAAGCACAGAGCAGATCAGCATCGGAGACAACTTTAGTTTGAAGTTGGTGATCTTGTTCTGGCACATTTGAGGAAGGAAAGGTTCCCAAGGGGAACATACAATAAGCTGAAGATGAAGAAAATCGGACCATGCAAGGTCTTGAGAAAATTCGGAGAGAACGCTTATGAGATTGAATTATCGGAGGGCATAGGAATATCTCTGATATTCAATGTTTCCGATTTATACCCATACAGGACTGAAGAAGAAGAGGCTCGAACTGAACAACCAGTAATCCAGTGGATGAAACAATTACCAGTCGTAGAGAAGCCGCAGATGGAGTGCATACTGGACAAGCGAGTGGGAAAGAAGACTAGGCGGAAACAATATTTTGAGTACCTGGTCAAATGGAAGAATCACCCAGTGGAAGACGCTAGCTGGGAAAATGAAGCAGTGATACAGAATCATGGATAGACCATGCAGGATCTCATGACCAGGAGCCCATGAAAATTTTCAAGCCAAGGAGTATGATGCAGGAGCATCGCCAACACATCAAGCGAGCCAACACATCGAGCGGAAGACAGCTGGATGAGCCAGTGCACATTTTGAAAACACTTTGGATTTGTTGCGTGATATTAAATGATTCATTTAAGAGACGACACACTTGTATTGTAATGGAACTTGAGTGGATAAGCTCTTGTCCTTAGGTAGATGAGGCATTTAAGATACTTAATGCTGGTAGATAGAATAATTAAGTGTAGATTTGGTAGTTTTAGAGTTCGAGAGGGAAAACGGATATAGACACCCTCCTTTGTACATTGTAACATACTTCTGATTATTCATTCAGGAGAAAGAAGAGGAGAGCAAGTAGAGAACTGTGTAGAGAATATCCATGTACAGATATTGAATTAATAGAAGAAATCTTTGATTATGGTTATGTGTCTATTCTTTGTGTATTGATGTTATGTTCATAATTATTTGCTTCCTATCATACATTTTCTTTTATATGCTATGTATGTGATTTCATGGTTGAATTGAAGTCTGAGAGGAAGATAGAATGAGTTTCAATTGTTTCTCTAAGTGAGCCAGAGGATTCCTGCAAGGAGTGCAGTTGAATTTGTCTGCAAGGAGTGCATGATTGCAGGGTTCAATTAGAGAAGACTTTTGTTCTCAGTTCCTTGAGAGTGCAGGTAAGCACAGTGCCGTGCAAAGAGTGTGCAGGCCAAGGGAAGTCTCAGAGTTGCGATTCTGAGCAAAGTGATTGAAAGACTACTGTTGCAAGAGTGTGTAGGGTCGAAAAGGATTCAACACTTAGACATTGTTGAAGATTTGCTGCAAGGAGTGCATGCAGAAGGTTCTCAAAAGGACTTGAGAAGTTGAGAACAAGCCCAGGATGAGTAGGCCTTCGAATTCGTCGAAGGATTTAGCAAAGAGATTGTGCATCAAAGGGTTCGAGTAGGTGCTGAAACTTTGCATGCAGGGTGATGAGTTTCGTGGAGGAGCGTCTCGTCATTTCGGGGATTTCATTGGGAAGAACGGATAGTTGGAATTCTCCGAAGGGAAGTCGTGAGAATCCGAGGGCCGTCGGATCTTGCAGAGGTGCAAGGAAGTTACCGTGTCAAGGAGAAGTTCTATGCTCAGGAGGGACAGAGTGCTGATATAAGTCGGTCGAGAGCCATCGTATTGGTCGTGAGAGCGCCTATCGGGATCTCGTGAGAAGTACGTCGTAGAGTTGACAGCGGGAGTCGCGAAGTCACGAGGTGTGACATTCTGACAGTGACGTAAGCCGAGTGGGACCGCCGGAGTAAGTGGAAGGTAGGTGGCGGAAGACGAAATTTCGCGAGCTCGGGGCTCGAAAGTTGGGAGTCCAAGTATTGGGAAGTTCAAGTCGTGAAGGCTCGAGGTCGCGAGATCATGACAGTAGAATATCAACATCTCAGTACATCAGAACTCAGGGGTTGGAGGACCGAGTGCTGGGAGTCGCGAGAAGTGAAGTAGTGAGGTCGCGAGTGCGCGAGGTGCGATAGAGCAGAAATCCCAGTAAGGGGGAAGGTCAACATTGACTAAAGCATCGGATCTCGGGGATCCAAAGGTGTATAACTTAATTATTGAATTCGCGAAGGCACGAGCGTCGATCCTCCGAAAGGAAGAAGAGAGGGTCGTAGTCGAGAGTTACTGTGGGTATGCAGGATTCCCGATAGGGGATCAGAAGAACCTTGGAGTTCTTTGGGCTGAGAGGAAAGAAGGTCCTGAGTGAGTGATCACGCTCGTGGAGTGCGGTTGCTACCATACTCTTAGTCAAAAACGTTTTTCAGTCCTAGCTCAAGCTAGGATCCCACAGTATCATGAGACATTTATGACCACATGGATTAGCAGTGAGGAAATGGCCCTTGCAGTTAATAAGGCAAAGGAACGGGACAGGTATCAACAAGCACTACAAGCTGCGGGAGTAACTCTAACTGAAAATGAAGATGATTTTATCTGGATGGGAGGGGATTCTTCTGTATACCTGACTTCAAAAACTGTCTATGTAGATTTATTCTCCACTCTTGATTTTCAGTTAGCCATAGGGTGGCGTAAGAATTTTAGGTCCCAGAACATACAATTGAAAATAAAACTGTTCATTTAGCTTGCGGCCGAGAACAAAGTATTGACATGGAAAATACTTCAACACAGAGGATGGCAGGGGCATGGGCAATGTCATCTTTGCAATGAAGAGAATGAAGAAAATGAACATCTGTTCATACACTATGAGTTCACGAAAAGTGCCTGGCAACAAATAATCTCTAGTAAGAATTATAACCAATCTTGGGCTGGATCATACCTTGAAAACTGTTTAAATAATTGGTACAAAAACAAGACCATTCCTTCTAGTCTTGCTGCATTAACTTCTTGGTTCATTTGGCTCGAAAGGAATGCATCGATTTTCGAAGGGAAGGTCACATCCGTTAGCAAGGTGGTCATCAGAACACTCAACACTCTACAAATTCCAGTGGAAAAGCATGTTTCCTCGACTCTCCGATTAAAGAGATTAAATATTCCTTTAGAGTATCTTCTGGCCAAATTTGATGGTGCAACCAAGTCAGATGGCACTTGTAGTGGACCGGGAGGTATTATTCGAGGATCAACAATGATGGTTTATAAGTGGTATCTCAATTGTGGCATAGGATCTAATACTAAGGCAAAGCTAATTGGAGCATGGGCAACTCTATATATAGCAAATCTAATTTCTCTCAACAATTTACAGATCCTGGGTGACTCTAAGGTGATCATAGACTGGGTAAATTATAAAGGTGACCTCTGAGTAATCTCATTAGAAGGTTGGAAGCAAATATTTAGGGTGTTGAGCAAGAAGTTTAAGGAATTACATTTTTATCATATCTACCATGAATTTAACAAAGAAGCGGATGGACTCTCAAAACACGCATTACAAGATCCTGAAGGAATTATCTCGCTGTACACTCGGTCTAATGGTGGGGAAGGACTTGCTCATCATATAAGGATCTATTAGTAACTTTTGTACTTTCTACAATGGATTTTCATTTGTAATCTTTTAAGCAATTGAGGAGAGATTTTGTGTTTTTTTTTTGGTTTGGGGACTTTCTTTTCCATAATATTAGCATTGTTAGCTGTTTCTGGAAGACTATCTCCTTTTGAGATTTCATTCCTTGTTTTGTATCAGAGATAATACCTTTGGAGGTACATCTTTTATTATTCCATGCAAAGTTTATGTATTGTAGGAGTAAAGGTGCACTACGGATGTACAAATTATATTAAAATCAATATAATTGTGATAATTTTCTCTTGGAAAAAGAAAGGCCTTTTGAAATAGAAATTATATTTACAATCTTTAACATTCACTTATAACTCATAATTCAAGAACCTTAACTAAATTATTACTCCAAAAACTTAGTCCATTCGATTCTAAATTTAAAGTAATCGTTGAAATTATTTCATAGGTCATAATCTCTGAATGACTAAGTTATAAAAGTCATGGATTATTTCCATCATTATTGCACCTTATACAATAAAATACAATTATTGATGCGAAGAACATTCGCATTCTAATATATCATTCCTTTCTTCAATAATTTATACAGGTATACAATTCCTCCATAATTATCTATACTACCATTCATATTATAATGTTACCTCACTTTCATATATTAACACTTATATTATTATTATTAACAACATAACATAACATTATTGCATATATTAACACTTATGTATTATTATTATTATTATTATTATTATTATTATTAACATAACATAACATGTAACATAACCATGTAAAAGAAATCAATCCTAGAAGAAGTGGGAGATGTGAGTTACTAAAGAGGAGATTCTACTTTCTCAAGGATTGGTTGACTATGGTGTTTTTGCAACTCAAGAGGTTTTCCTTCTTACATCTGTTTGAATTAATAACTGTTGGGTTCCCGTGTAAGGTAGTTCAAGTAATTATATTATGGTAGTTCAAGTAATTATATTATGTAAAAAGGATTTTGTAGAGTTTCACACGCTCAATGTAAAATTCAGTGCCTCTCTCGATTTTGGCGTTATGTAACTTCTTAAGAGGGACTCACCCTTGGTTGTGGTTGTATGTGCAAGAAGTTTTTGTTTAGTAATGGGATCATCCTCAAAGGGTTTAATAGTAGTGAACAACCAACTCCTCTCTTGCCCAGTCAACATTCATTCTTTATGCCAAGAGTGTCACATCACGTAGGTAATCTAAATTTCAAGAGTGGGAAGCTCATCATTGTGCCAAGAGTGTTGCATCATGTAGGTAATATAAATTTCAATCATGCATAAAGGGTTGCAAGTTCTATTTACTCATATGAATTTCTATTAACAAATATTTTTTTTTTCTAGAGGTCTTCCAATTTACTGAAGGTAATTGCAATAGATCATTCTAAGCATAAGAATTCTATCATTTTATTTTAGCTTCTAACTTCTAATATGATACATAATTAAACCTTAACAATGTTGAAATTAAATCTCGATGAGGATTGAACATTGGCACTTGAATTTACAAATTCTTTATTCTGTAATAAATATTAACACAATACAGTTGTAATAACAGTCCCTCCATAGTCAACATTTTGAATAGTAAAATATAGAGATCATCTTAACCAAATTATTCTTCATTATGCCTTAATATACAATTTAAAAATAAAACTCAATTTAATGTTAAAACCAAATACCGCAACCAAGAAGAATTGTTGTTGGTGGTGGTCTTCCACTTCAATTTTGCGCACGTCCAATTGCTTCACTTGTCAATCCCAAGACTTCATCGGTAACTCCTAGCCAATGGTACAGTAATATTCTTCCCCCTTAGCCACCCCGAGCCGCAAAGGGGCCACACACCAAAAATTAGAAATCAATAGCACAAAACTTGCCCTCGCAAGGAAAGTCTTCCACCTCCTTCACAAGTTTTGAAACCCAACTCTCAACAAGTAAACTAGTTTATAAAAGTTTTGGCAGCATAACAATACTAAAAGTGAGATCCCTTCTCCCTTCCTCTCCATTTATTTTATAGAAAATTATCAATGACACATGTCCTCTCATGCACAATAAACAATTTTTAATAATTCAATTAATGATTATTCACCCACACCACTTGTCACACTCTCCCAAAGTTGCACATGTAAATTCTTTTTTTTTATTATTAAATTAGACAATTTCCCTCACATTCCCCAATTTGTTCCTATTTTTTCTATTAGTTTCCCCTTAGTTCTCCAATCCTTCTTTTATTTTGTGTCCCCTAACTAGATTTTAGTTTGAGTTGGATTAGGAGTCTTCTTTTAGTTAGGATTGGCAGTTGATTGACTCAAGATGCTACTCTATGTGGACCACCTATTCTCTCATGTTTTAATTTCTTCTCATTTAAAATTCCTTTTATTATTTTAATGCAGACATGTGCATCTATGCAACTTTATTCTTATTTCTTCTTTCACTTAATTTGCTAGTCTAATTCTCTTCATTCCCTTTTTATGTTTTAATTTAGTCAAACATTTTAGGCTTAGACTCTTGTTAGATTTGTTAGTTATAATTTAATAATTAATTAAATACTATGTTCTAACAAGGTCTAAACATTTTTATTATATTTTCTAGGCCATCTAGATTTGTAAAGCCTAGTTATTTTCAGGACTCAAACTAATTAAAAGGTTTTCTAAAATTTAGTTTAGAATTTCTTTCATGATTTTCTTATACTTGAAATAAACCAGGAATAGAGAGTAACAACATAATAATATCAACAACAACAACAAAATAATGATAACAACAACATATACATACCTCCACCTCCAAGTTGGTTTATCTATTCCCTTTTTTGTATGATATTGTTATTGTTCTTGCCCAAACTGAATATTAACCTCCCAACCAACTAGAAACAACCTCTTCGGCTCCCTAGCTCCAGGAATCCTTGCGAGTTCCTGGCCCCCGAGCCCAAAATTGCCAACAACAACAATGCCTTGTGAGAGTTCCCCAAAAACAATTCTTCCAATTTCCTCCTCCTCCTCTATCTTTCAGAAATTCAGAAATCCTCAAACATAAATGAGATCCTCTTCCAAGTCCTCCCCTTCTTCCTTATCCTCCCCTTTCAAATCCCCCTCATTAATTCTCAACAACCTTATCACCCCATTAATTCCCCAACAATTGTATCCCCCATTAATTCCCCAACAACCTTATCCCCCACATTAATTACTTCACCCACCTTTTAATAATAAAATAATAAAAGACTCATTAATATATTTTAATAATTAATTAAATTTGAATTAAAAACTATGATAAAATTAATGAATTTGAGTCGTTACATACAACCTCCCTTCAAGAAACTTCGCCTCGAAGTTAGAGTAATTTACAATACAAGGGTAACGACACACAATTCATACATCCGCCACAAATAATCAACATCATCAATTTAAAACACTTATACATACTAGTGTACCTGTGCAAGGCATACATGTGTAGCTAGCACATACGAGACTCGTACATGTATTGATAAAAATAATTATCACACCTAAAGTAATTCTTGTATGCGTCCAATCCAATCAACGAGACCATTCATTTCATAGAAGATAGTAAACTATTTAAAATGTTCACGGAATTCCTCAATTACAATAATTTAGCACACACACCATTCACTTAGATAATTGTAGTTCAGTTAAGTAAATATAAACATACATATATACATATATATATTTTTTTCAAAAAGAGAAACTCAAGAAAATTTTCTATAAGGAGAAATTCCCACACACTCTCTACTACTTCTATTCATCCTTCCTCCCTAACTTACTTCCATCTTCCATCCCTATCCTCCCTCTGCTGGACTATCTTGGAGCGTCAACTATATTAAACTAACTCCAAATAGAACCCGTAAGTGGAAGTGTCAACTCTCTTGCTAAGCTTCCCCAACAGGAAACTGACAGTCATCATCACACGTCTAGGGGAGCATGAGATAACACCGTCCTCCCATGACTTCAGGTTTCAGAGGATACACGGTGGAAAATGCCTCCACCCCTCCTAATAGGACTAGGGTCCACACCCTACCATGGAACATACAATGGCACTGTGTTGCTAGGAATTTTATCATTGTATATTCAGTTTTAGGCAGTCTCGTCACCTAAAAAACCTACACTTGTCCACATATCATAGCAATGCATTTGAAACAATATAATTTCACATACAAAATTTATACCACATTGTTTCCTAGTCGATGTTCACGACATCAACCTTTTATCATCATTATTCTTTTGTTATTTCATAGACTCTTGACCTGCAGATTAGTCTATAACACAACTCATACATATCCATGCATTATCATCATGTGAATGAATTTATGTAAATTCTAACCTTGTACAATATCTACTGCAAACTGATATTCAGAAAGGAACAGAAAAGATACAATGGAAAATACAAACATTACACATAGATTTTTCACCTGGAAACCCAAACCGGGAAAACCAGCATATATTATATTGATACACATTGTGTTACATTGTTTACAATACAATATACATATAGGAGCCAGCGGCATCCAAAACCCTAACCCAATGACCTGGATTAGTCCAAAACCCTAATTCCTTAACCGGAAATAGAAAA
>JASDQU010100594.1:240246-257570 GCA_032191745.1 Picea mariana | reverse complement strand
CCCTCCTAAAAACATGGGCTAACCCTGTACACGATTTTTACCTTAAAATAAATTATGGGCTAATAAAATAAGTTTAAAAAAATCACTCTAATACAAAAAATTCGTCCAATAAAAAATTAGAGGCCCCTTAATTTCGCCCATGGGCGAAATTTCGCCCCTAAAATCATCTATGGTCTTGAATTAACAAAATATGGTCACTGCAGTCTGCCAACTGGTGCCTGGGCCGAACTTGGGAGTAACCCGTTACCAACCAGAAGAAAGTCCAAGAGAATCCCGATTTCACTGCTCATACCACAAATCAAGGGCGAAATTAAACCATAAATCCCGATTTTACTGCCCATACCTCAAAATCGGGGGCGAAATTAAACCATAAATCCCGATTTTACTGCCCATACCACAAAATCGGGGGTGAAATTTTGCTAATGGAAGCTTGTTCCCCCAAATTTCGGGGGCTAAATAAATTTGTTTTCCTCTATCCCTCCTAAAAACATGGGCTAACCCTGTACACGATTTTTACCTTAAAATAAATTATGGGCTAGTAAAATAAGTTTAAAAAAATCACTCTAATACAAAAAATTCGTCCAATAAAAAATTAGAGGCCCCTTAATTTCGCCCATGGGCGAAATTTCGCCCCTAAAATCATCTATGTATATATATATATATATATATATATATATATATACATATCAGGACAAAAGAGAGAGATATAGATCTTAGTTGAGAGTAAAAGGGAGAATACATCATAACAGAGAGAGTTGATTATTATGATTTTGTGGGATGTTGATTGTAATAAGTCTTGTCGAAGAGTCAAATAAGATAGTTTTTTAGGGTTATGTCACAAGATGAGAAGCTTGGTGTGATCTAGTACTCCTCACATAGGTTTCTTACCCTCATTTTGATTGTATTACTCAGGATGTAATGTGCGCAATGCAATATTTTGCAACATAGTAAATAAAAGAGAAGAGAAGCCAGATCTTTGTGGATGTAGCCCCAGGAGGGGGTGAACCATGGTAAACCTTGTGTTATGTGTGATTTTTAATGAATTTTTTCTTTCTGTCGATCAATAGCTTAAGAATGAATGGTTAAAGTAGCTATAACAACATGCATGCATAGGTTAAAAGATGAATAAATTGTAGAAGTAATTGAATGATTAAAAAAGATAATGCATAAGGAAGAAATAACATAATCACAGATCCCCACTCATTCCTATACTGCAAACACCTGAGTATTGCAGTCGACCATAGAATCTATCTCAGGTGAGACTGCGTTGTGCATCTTGTGCGCAGCTTTGCCTTCTGGTTTACCAAGAGGGTCGATAGTTTTTAAGGTTTTTGTTGGAAACTTATTGAGATCCGAACCTGGCTCATCCAAAGAAGAGGTAAAATAAAGAAGAGCGAAAAACCCCCCTCTTAGTATTCCAATAGTAAGAGAACCACTAGCATAGATTTTTTTATTGAGAGTTCAAAGGATCTTAATTGTATTCACTAAGGGTTTGGTTGGAAGGAATGTCATTCCCCAAAATTAGTTTCCCAATTGGTTTCTAGTGGTAGGAATAAGTGGTGGGAGCTCTAATGTTTCCATTGTCATCCTTTATAAGTCATTTCTAAAATAATTTATGTATTCTTACCACATGACCTTTTATCTTTGAATTATGCAATATCTTTTATTTTATAATTAAATGTGAATTTTAATTATAATAATTTTAATTATTTTATAGCAATATATACATCATAAATTTTAGTATGTCACTTACAAGAATAAAATTCAGGTGACCACGATAATGTGTTCCACTTTACAACTATTTAGATTAAGTTAAATTAATATAATTTAGTTATAAATATGGATATAGGGATTTTAGTAGGTGAGCATCATAAAGAATTCCATTTTACAACTATTTGGATTAAGTTCAATTAGGATAATTTAGTTACAAATATGGATATATGTATTGTAACATAAGGTGGACGAAGCCCTACTTAATATTAAAATTGAGGTGGTTTTGAAAAGTAAAAATAGGAAGAACCACGTTAAGAATTAATATTGGTACCGACATCCCAAAGGTATAAATTAAAAAATAAATAAATACTATATATGAAATTTAAAAAAAAAATGATACTTACAATATTTGGAGAATTTTTATTTTTTTTTAAATAGATGAAAGGTATAAATTAAAAAATAAATAAAAACTATATATATAATTAAAAAAAAAATGAAGAGACCTTTTACAAATGTATTTTGAAAAATTAAGAAAAATATTTAGATATATTCTTTAATATCTCATTGACATAATGAGAATGAAGTTACTATAGGCTTGATGTTTTTTTTTATGAACTTAATTGTTTTTGGTAATTTTAATTAACTATTGTGAATATTAAAACTTTTCAAATTTTAAATTAGGTTTAATATATAAAATAAGAAATATAACACTATTTCATGATGAGTCTACTAAGTTGGTAAGATCCCATCGAATTTATTTATATATTGAAAAATTGAGTAATATATTGCTTGACATTAATGGAATGAGAGTAATTTTATTTTCCAATGGATAGAGGTATTGTGATGTATTTTGATTTATTTGTAAATATGAATACAACTATTTAAGAATACTGAGGAAGTGAAATCCTATTGTATACAAGTAAAATTGCAAGAGTTTTGAAAGACAAAATAAAGAAAAAAATAGGTTAAAAATGAATTTGAGACCAATATGATAAGTTTATAAATAAAAAATATCGTATACACACACATACACTGAAAATTATTTGTTTATTTATTTATTTTTTAAATTAAAAAGATGTATCGAGAAGGATTTATTAAATAATTTCTATAAAATAGTAAAAAATTGAGCATATTATTATAACTTATTATTAAAAATTTATAAATAACCATATTTTGTTTGTCAACATAAATCCATTTAAATATCCCCCAGAAGGCATGACATCTGACACACATGCACCAGGAGCAGTTAACACTACCTATCATCATCCTTCCTCCCCATCTCTTCAGTGTGTGTAGCATTCAATTACGAAGGATGGTAGTGCGCCTACGTAAGGTTGAAGTTTTAATGGTTCACCCACAACGAATTCCAAGGACTCATAGAAAAAGTACACGGAGGCTAATATCCATCAATTTGATCTTTATGGAGATTTTCACCGTCATCTCGATTGATTATATTGAGGTAAGGCATGGATATTTCCATTACACTCTGGTTTTGTTGCTAGTTTTCCTCTCCCTTCCTAGTTTTTTCCCCTTCTTGCGTTTGTTGGAGTTACTTCACACACACCTATGATTTATTTTTCCTAAGGTTATTTCTTGTTTATTAGTCATAATTAGTCATTATCCAGTCTCCTATATTTTAGGGGAGAATATTCCACCTGAAGAATATTCTCTTTCAGTTGACACTTCAGCTTGACTAGTTGAGTTGAGTTTAGATGNTTATTAGTCATAATTAGTCATTATCCAGTCTCCTATATTTTAGGGGAGAATATTCCACCCGAAGAATATTCTCTTTCAGTTGACACTTCAGTTTGACTAGTTGAGTTGAGTTTAGATGTTGCATTGGTTTTGTCACCATGCAACATTGGGATCATCACCAACTCACTACTCTGTGTTCAGTCAGTTAACTGAAGACTAGTTGACTAGTTAACTCAGCTAGGTGGCAGTTCACTCCTGTAACTGCCCGAGAGACTAGACTAGGTGGCAGTTTACTCTTTAACTGTTGATGTGTATCCAGATCAATCTAGACCACCACTATGGCTCATTATTCACTCATGTATCCTATATATATTGTAAATTATTCACTCTTTGAGTGTGGAATATGGTTAATGATAATTTTTCCGTTCTTTCTATCTTGCTTCTTCTTTCTCAATTTCTCTCTGCAAATGTGTGTAGTATTTTCTAGCTAGATCTATTATGTGCAGGTTCAACACATTTACATGGTATCAAAGATGACGGACTGCTAAGAAAAAGCTACACCAAATCATTTTTTGCAGGTACAAAAGATTGAAGACAACAAAAAGATGTATTATTCGCTGAAAATACTTCTCACGCCTCATAACTATTTGGAATGGAAGCCAAAAATTCTACTTCATCTTACATGCAGAGGCTTGTACCAAATAACTATGGCAATGGAAGTAGAGCCTGATTCTGTCGATGAGAAAAATGACTTTCTCAATAGACAAGATATGTCCATAGGAAGTATCGGCATGTCTGTTTCTCTCGAACTTTTCCATCAAGTATATGAAGAATCACAAGGATTAACTCCAAATGAATTATGGACCAGATTGGAGGTTCTATTTGGGAATAAAGAATATTGTGAAGATTTCATGCAGGAGGTCGAACAAATAGAGCCAGAAGAGAAGCCATCATAAGATCAAGCCTCTTATTCTGAAGAGTCTTCTACACAAGTGTCTACAGAAATTAGTATTCCAATAATTGAAGATGATGTCTACTCCCTTTCAGATTTATTTTTTGAAATTCATGTGGAAGATATATGGCATGCATCTCAGGAGTCACATGTAGACACTTTTGCATGCACCATGCATGCATCTCAGGAGACAAAAAGGGAGCCGCTCACATCAGACGCCATTCTTATATTTTATGATCACAATTTGCATAAACAAATTGGATATTTGAATTTCTCTCGGGAAAATATCCAANTTTGTCACCATGCAACATTGGGACCATCACCATGCTAATTTGACCTTGCATTGGGATCATCACCAAACTAGCACATTAGCCTTGATTCCCTGAGTTAACTCCTCACTACTCTCTGTTCAGTTAGTTAACTGAAGACTAGTTGACTAGTTAACTCAACTAGGTGGCAGTTCACTCCTGTAACTGCCTAAGAGACTAGACTAGATGGCAGTTCACTCCCGTAACTACTGGTGTGTGTCCAGATCACTCTAGACCACCACTATGGTGCATTGGTTCATCTCCAGTGCAAACTCATTGAGTTATACAGAGTATATCATGTGTAAATTATTCATTATTCAAAACAATTAATCATAATTCTTCCATTCTTTCTCTCCTTCTTCTTCTTTCTCAAATTCTCTCTATAAATGTGTGTATTATTGTTTAGCTAGATCTATTTTGTGCAGGTTCAACACATTTACACAGACCTATCTCATTGTGCAATTTGGTATATAAAATTATTTCAAAAGTTATAGCCAACCATATTAAACCATTTCTTTCCAGGGCATTATCGCTGGAACAATTTGGCTTCTTTGAGGGGCGTCAAATTCATGATGCGATTGGGACTGCACATGAATGTATACACAATATAAAAAACAAAAACAAAAAAACGCTTATACTAAAGCTCGACCTCCAAAAATCTTACGACTGTGTGAATTGGGATTTTCTGAGATTGATTTTAATACAAGGTGGATTTGGCGTGATGTTGACAAACTGGATTATGTCTTGTGTGAGCTATACATCATTTGTTGTTCTGTTAAATGGTGAGTCCACCAATTTTTTTAGAAGTGGGCGAGGCCTCCATCAGGGATGTCCGTTGTCACCACTATTGTTTATTCTGGTGATGGAGAGCCATGTTTTCTTATTAAATCTAGACAAAGAGATGGTTCCTTATCCGGAATTGAAGTTTCCAGACTCACTAAGATCCTTCATCTCTTATTCGTTGATGATGTTTTACTTCTAGCTCGTGCTTCGGTGCAGGAATGGATAGTGATCATGGAACTCATAAGTAAATTCTGTATGACATTCGGATTAAAGGTGAATCCCATGAAATTAATAGTTCATTACTTGGGTCTGTCAGAGACGGAACTCGCTTCTTTCAAGCTCTGTATTTCGTATAATTTTATGGATCTTGCAGTGGGATTTAAATATCTTGGGTATTATCTCAAAGTTGGATTACAAAAATCGGAAGATTGGTATTGGCTTATTAACAAAGTGGAGAAGAGAATCAGACACTGGAGCTATAGATGATTGTCAATGGGGGGCAGGTACACTTTGTGCAAAGAAGTTTTGGAGCGTCAACTAGTTTACTGGTTCTCACTGGCATCGGTTCCACAATCCATTCTCCATAAATTATGAAAATTACTATATAACTTTCTTTGGAATGGGAGTGCGGACACAAATCATTTTCATCTATGCCGCTGGGAGACCCTAGCTCGCCCAAAAAGGCTGGGGGGATGGGGTTTACTAAACATTTACTCATTTAGCAAACCAATGGCTACGACAATACTTTGGAGATTATTAACAAAGAATGGACTTTGGCAATCGGTTTTAAAGGAGAAGTACCTTTCCCATATGTTTGTACAAAACTGGATTTGTTCTGTGACTTTCAAACACCATTTAGCGTCCAAAATTTGGAATAGTCTATTAAAGGTGGTTCCGTTGATTACTAACTGGCTCAGCTGGAAACCTAGTACCAGTCACCTAGTTGACTTAGGTAGAGACAAAATACTGGGTATGGGAGAGGCATCTATTTTATTTGAATCTCTGTTAAATACTCTTAGTCAAAAACATGTTTCAGTCTTAGCTCAAGCTAGGAGCCCACATGATCATGAGACATTTATGACCTCGTGGATTAGCAGCGAGGAACTGGCTCTTGTAGTTAATAAGGCAGAGGAATGGGACAGGTATCAACGAGCACTACAAGCCGTGGGAGTAACTCTAACTGAAAACGAAGACAAGTTTATCTGGACGGGAGGGGATTCTTCTGGATACCTGACTTCAAAAAATGTCTATGCAACTTTATTCTCCACTCTTAATTTTCAGTTGGCCACAGGGTGGCGTAAGAATTTTTGGTCCTGGAACATACAATTGAAAATAAAATTGTTCATTTGGCTTGCGGTCGAGAACAAAGTATTGATGTGGCAAATACTTCAGCACAGAGGATGGCAGGGGCCTGGGCGATGTCATCTTTGCAATGAAGCGAATGAAGAAAATGAACATCTATTCATACACTGTGAGTTCACAAAAAGTGTCTGGCAACAAATAATCTCTAGTAAGCATTATAACGAATCTTGGGCTGGATCAGACCTTGAAAACTGTCTAAATAATTGGTACAACAACAAGACTATTCCTTCTGGTCTTGCTGCATTAACTTGTTGGTTCATTTGCCTCGAAAGGAATGCATCGATTTTCGAAGGGAAGGTCACATCCGTTAGCAAGGTGGTCATCAGAACACTCGACACTCTATAGATTCCAGTGGAAAAACATGTTTCCTCGACTCTCCGATTAAAGAGATTAAATATTCCTTTAGAGTATCTTCTGGCCAGTTTTGATGGTGCAACCAAGTCAGATGGCACTTGTAGTGGAGCGAGAGGTATTAATTGAGGCTCAACAATCATGGTTTATAAGTGGTATCTCAATTGTGGCATAGGATCTAATACTAAGGAAAAGCTAATTGGAGCGTGGGCAACTCTATATGTAGCAAATCTAATTTCTCTCAACAATTCACAGATCCTGGGTGACTCTAAGGTGATCATAGACTGGATAAATTATAAAGGTGACCTCTGAGTAAGCTCCTTAGAAGGCTGGAAGCAAAGATTCAGGGTGCTGAGCAAGAAGTTTAAGAAATTACATTTTTATCATATCTACCGTGAATTTAACAAAGAAGCGGATGGACTCTCAAAACGCGCATTACAAGCTCCTGAAGGAATTATCTCGTTGTATACTCGGTCTAATGGCGGGGAAGGACTTGCTTGTCATATAAGGATCTATTAGCGACTTTTGTCCTTTCTACAATGGATTGTTATTTGTAATCTTTTAAGCAATTGAGGAGAGATTTTGTGTTTTTTTTTGTTTTAGGGACTTTCTTTTCCAAAATATTAGCATTGTTAGCTGTTTCTGGAAGCCTATCTCTTTTTGAGATTTCATTCCTTGTTTTGTATCAGAGATAATACCTTTGGAGGTACATCTTTTATTATTCCATGCAAATTTTATGTATTGCAGGAGTAAAGGTGCACTACGAATGTAAAAAGTATATTAAAATCAATATAATTGTGATAATTTTCTCTTGGAAAAAGAAGGCCCTTTTGAAATAGAAATTATATTTACAATCTTTAACATTCACTTATAACTCATAATTCAAGAACCTTAACTAAATTATTACTCCAAAAACTTAGTCCATTCGATTCTAAATTTAAAGTAATCGTTGAAATTATTTCATAGGTCATAATCTCTGAATGACTAAGTTATAAAAGTCATGGATTATTTCCATCATTAATGCACCTTATACAATAAAATACAATTATTGATACGAAGAACATTCTCATTCTAATATATCATTCCTTCCTTCAATAATTTATACAGGTATACAATTCCTCCATAATTATCTATACTACCATTCATATTATAACGTTACCTCACTTTCATATATTAACACTTATACTATTATTATTAACAACATAACATAACATTATTGCATATATTAACACTTATATATTATTATTATTATTATTAACATAACATAACATGTAACACAACTATGTAAAAGAAATCAATCGTAGAAGAAGCGGGAGACGTGAGTTACTGAAGAGGAGATTCTACTCTCTCAAGGATTGGTTGACTACGATGTTTTTGCGACTCAAGAGGTTTTCCTTCTTACATCTATTTGCATTAATAATTGTTGGGTTCTCGTGCAAGGTAGTTCAAGTAATTATATTATGTAAAAAGGATTTTGTAGAGCTTCACACGCTCAACGTAAAAGTCGGTGCCTCTCTCGATTTTGGTATGCAACTTCTTAAGAGGGACTCACCCCTGGTTGTGGTTGTACGTGCAATAAGTTTTTGTTTAGTAATGGGATCATCCTCAAAGGGTTTAATAGTAGTGAACAACCAGCTCCTCTCTTTCCCAATCAGCATTCATTCTTTATGCCAAGAGTGTCGCATCACGTAGGTAATCTAAATTTCAAGAGTAGGAAGCTCATCATTGTGCCAAGAGTGCCGCATCACGTAGGTAATCTAAATTTCAATCATGCATAAAGGGTTGCAAGTGCTATTTACTCATATTAATTGCTATTAACAAATATATTTTTTTTCCACAGGTCTTCCAATATACGGAAGGTAATTGCAATAGATCGTTTTGAGCACAGGAATTCTATCATTTTATTTTAGCTTCAAATTTTTAATACGATACATAATTAAACCTTAACAATGTTGAAATTAAATCTCGACAGGGATTGAACATTGACACTTGAATTTACAAATTCTTTATTCTGTAATAAATATTAACACAATACAGTTGTAATAACAGTCCCTCCATAATCAACGTTTTGAATAGTAAAATATATAGATCATCTTAACCAAATTATTCTTCATTATGCCTTAATATACAATTTACAAATAAAACTCAATTTAATGTTAAAACCAAATACCGTAACTAGGAAGAATTGTTGTTGGTGGTGGTCTTCCACTTCAATTTTGCGCACGTCCTCCTTGCTTCACTTTTCAATCCCAAGACTTCACCGGTAACTCCCAGCCAATGCTAGGGTACTCTTCTTCCCCCTTAGCCCCCCGAGCCGCAAAGGGGCCACACAACAAAAACTAGAAATCAATAGCACAAAACTTGCCCTCACAAGGAGAGACTTCCACCTCCTTCATAAGTTTTGAAACCCAACTCTCAAAAAGTAAACTAGTTTAGAAAACTTTTGGCAGCATAACAATACTAAAAGTGAGATCCCTTCTCCCTTCCTCTCCATTTATTTTATAGAAAATTCTCAATGACACATGTCCTCTCATGCACAATAAACAATTTTTAATCATTCAATTAATGATTATTCACCCACACCACTTGTCACACTCTCCCAAAGTTGCACATGTAATATTATTATTATTATTAAAGTAGACAATTTCCCTCACATTCCCCAATTTGTTCCTATTTTTGCTATTAGTTGTCCTTTAGTTCCCCAATCCTTCTTTCATTTTGTGTCCCCTAACTAGATTTTAGTTTGAGTTGGATTAGGAGTCTTCTTTTAGTTAGGATTGGTGGTTGATTGACTCAAGATGTTACTCTATGTGAACCACCTATTCTCTCATGTTTTAATTTCTTCTCATTTAAAATTTCTCTTATTATTTTAATGCACACATGTGCATTTATCCAACTTTATTCTTATTTCTTCTTTCACTTAATTTGCTAGTCTAATTCCCTTCATTCCCTTTTTATGTTTTAATTTAGTCAAACATCTTAGGCTCCAAATCTTGTTAGATTTCTTAGTTATAATTTAATAATTAATTAAATACTATGTTCTAACAAGGTCTAAACATTTTTATTATATTTTCTAGGCCATCTAGATTTGTAGAGCCTGGTTATTTTCAGGACTCAAACTAATTAAAAGGTTTTCTAAAATTTAGTTTAGAATTTATTTCATGATTTTATTATACTTGGAATAAACCAGGAATAGAGAGTAACAACATAATAATATCAGCAACAACAACAGAATAATGATAACAACAACATATACATATCTCCACCTGCAGGTTGGTTTATATAGTCCCTTGTCAGTCTGATATTGTTCTTGTTCTTGCCCAAACTGAATATTAACATCCCAGCCAACTAGGAACAACCTCTTTGGCTCCCTAGCTCTAGGAATTCTTGCGGTTTCCTGGCCCCCGAGCCCAAAATGACTAGCAACAACAGTGCCCTGTGAGAGTTCCCCCAAAAAAATTCTTCTAATTTTCTCCTCCTCCTCTATCTTTCAGAAATTCAGAAATCCTCAAACATAAATGAGATCCTCTTCCAAGTCCTCCCCTTCTTCCTTATCCTCCTCTCTCAAATCCCCCTCATTAATTCCCAACAACCTTATCCCCCCATTAATTTTCCAACAGTTGTATCCCCCATTAATTCCCCAACAGCCTTATCCCCCCCATCAATTACTTCACCCACCTTTTAATAATAAAATAATAAAAGACTCATTAATATATTTTAATAATTAATTAAATTAAAATTAAAAACTATGATAAAATTAATCAATTTGGGCCGTTACATACACCCACCCACCCTTCAAGAAACTTCGTCCCAAAGTTAGAGTAATTTACAATACAAGGGTAACGACATACAATTCATACGTCCACCACAAATAATCAACATCATCAATTTAAACCACTTATACATACTAGTGTACCTGTGCAATGCATACATGTGTGCTAGCACATACGAGACTCGTACATGTACTAATAAAAATAATTATCACACCTAAAGTAATTCTTGTATGCGTCCAATCCAATCAACGAGACCATTCATTTCATAAAAGAGAGTAAACTATTTAAAATGTTCACAAAATTCCTCAAATACAATAATTTAGCACACACAACATTCACTTAGATATTTGTAGTTTAGTTAAGTATATATAAACATACATATATACATATATATATTTTTTTTTCAAAAAGAGGAAATCAAAAAATTCTTCTATAAGGGGAAATCCCCACACACTCTCAACTACTTCTATTCATCCTTCCTCCCTAACTTACTTCCATCTTCTATCCCTATCCTTCCTCTGCTGGACTATCTTGGAGCGTCAACTATATTGACCTAACTCCAAATAGAACCCATAAGTGGAAGTGTCAACTCTCTTGACCAAGCTTCCCCAATAGGAAACTGACAATCATCATCACACATCTAGGGGAGCGTGAGCTAACACCGTCCTCCCATGACTGCAGGTTTCAGAGGATACATGGTGGGAAATGCCTCCACCCCTCCTAATAGGACTAGGGTCCAACCCTACCATGGAACATACAGTGGCACTGTGTTACTAGGAATTTTGTCATCATATATTCAGTTTTAGGTAGTCTCGTCACCTGAAAAACCTGCACTTGTCCACATATCATAGCAATGCATTTGAACCAATATAATTTCACATACAAAATTTATACCATATTTTTTCCTAGTCGATGTTCACGACATCAACCTTTTATCATCATTATTCTTTGGTTATTTCATAGCCTCTTGACCTGCAGATTAGTCTATAACACAACTCATACATATCGATGCATTATCATCATGTGAATGCATTTAATCATAATCTCAACCCCCACGTACCAACAACTTATGTCAAAATTTTCAAGTTATAAATAGATTGCATAATATCCATCATAATTCAAATAGCGTTAAACATTCATAAAATTGGCATTCACATAGGTTCATATGTCTTAAAAGTTCAAGTGTATCATTAATAGTTTCATAGTGAATAGAAAATAAAAGGTGATTAGGCCTTAAGTAATTCTCGCTATCTAAGTCAAAAGTTGGCATTACATACACCCACCCTTCCAAACAAAACTTCTTCCCGAAGTTATGGTCATTATCAATATAAGGAAAAATTCATGGCACAACTTATATGTGTCTTCTATGATAGCAAACCCTATTCTATACTGGTCCCATTGGACCTTCACTTGATTAAAACATGTTGAATTTTATTAATATATTAATTGCACTAGCCCTATTTAGTAGACAACTTACTATGTCTTGACTCTATGTTCTTACCACTTGTTACTTAATTAATGCAAAGATGCACTTTTTTTTTTTTTAATTTATTCACCATAAGTTCCATATAGGACCCCCATGTATAAAGTATAGCCTACTGGTTTGATCGCCAGTTAAAACCGTAGCTCATCATCGATTCTCTATTTAAGTGAACCTTAAATTTAGCTTGATATAAATATCATTAAGTTATAAATACATTCCACCTAGGATACCTTGATAATTATAAACAATCATTATCGACTTTGATTATCACTCTAGCTTGACCATACACACACCCTCACTCACGAGATGGGCACACAAAAAAATTCCATGCCTAAGAATATTGACTATGATATGCTAAATTATTGTAATGTGATATTGTAACTTAATGGTTTGTTATTTCCTTCCACTCCACTTCATTTTTGGTCTTATTCCTTCATTTACTCCTTTTTTTTATAATCACATGTTAACTTCTACTATTTTCTTTCTTATTTATATTTTCTATTAGTTTCTTTTCCTTACCATTTAATTATCACATAATAAATTTTGCATTATCATTTCCCCTCATTCCTTACTTTTTCACTCTTTTCTTACTATACTTCCTTATTAGTCCCTGCCAAAGGCGTAGAGGGACTATAACGATCGATAATTCGTTGACTTTATATTAGTTTGTCGTTTGACTACAAATTTTTGCATACTTTCTAATGTTTGACATAGAGAACTAAAAACATTATTTTTTATATAATAAAAAAAACTACATATGTTATGATCTGATTGGATGATAGATTTGAGGTCTTATTGCCAGCTTCGCTATTCCCAATGAATTTTATGTTGCCATATCCAAAGTTTTATCATGTACGATACTTTTTTTATTTGTACTAATCATATTAAAATATTTAGATATCCAAGGTTTATAGTGATTCATAATTCAAAAGTTTATAACCTTGTATTGTGATTTATTTTTTTATTTGCGCTATTATTATTATGATTACTCCTTTGTATTTGTATTGAAATGTATTGACACTTTTTTTGAGGTGCTTGAATAGACCTGACAGGTTAAATGTTTACATGACGCGAGGTCCTCAAACAGGCATGACAACTTAAATGTTTGCATACCGCGAGGCCCTTAGACAGCCTGACAGCCTTAACTATTTATCTAAATACGCTTCTCAGAGTACATTTTTCCTCGAAATTTTCCATACAATGTTGCAGTGAATTTGGACAATATTGTTGTCCACCGCCAGTTGAATAGTCATTGTATGTTTCATACTTCTTCTAGCCTTGGAATGCAATTTCCTCATCGTTGAAGCTACATACATTGTTTACTGGTTCAGTGAGTGCTTCTTCTTCGTTGGTTCGTCGGTTGCTGCTTGTTGTTGTTGTTTGGTTCACAATTCAACCTGTGCTTCTGCCTTTCATCATTTCAGAGTAAGTTTCCATGCCATAGTTTCATTTTCTATTCCTTCTTTGTTGTTCAGTGTTTGCATTTTGCAAGTAAGAATGTTTCCTTATTTCTACTGGCATTCTCGTCATATGTTTCCGGTTCCTTTTGTGCTTCGACTACAGTTTCGTAATCGTTGGAGATACATATGTTGTTTACTGGTTCGGTGGTTGTTGCTTGTTCGTTGGTTCATTGGTTCGTCGGTTGCTGGTTGTGTTTTTTTGGCTCAGGTTTATGATTTGGGGCCTTGTGGCTGCAGTTGGGCCTGGTCGTGCTTTCTCACTGGTTTGGTGCTTGCTATTTTCTTTTGTTTACTTTGGCTTTGCAGGGTTGGGGTCCTGCGCCGACAGTTGGAGCTATTTTATATATTATTATTATTATTATTATTATTATTTTTTGGGCACTTTGCGGTGTTTAGCCCTTGCACCCACGAGTGGACATGCGGTTGTGTTATTTGTTGTGTTTGGTGAGGTCGAGATTTGTTCTGTTGTGAAATTTTGTTGGTACTTCAGTGTTGACATGATAGAAAATAATTGCATAAAAAATAGTTCGAGAAGTACATGTGCAATTGCAATATCAACTGTTTTTTTGTTGAAATAAAACATGTGCAAGCTGCACTTATAAACCATGTATGGTGGAATGTGCCCATATCACAATACATTTTCTTTATCCTCTACACAGACTGGTGTGACCATGATACAATTTTTCTTGTACTTGAGATATGGTATGTACAACAAAGATATTACAAAATTATATTTCCATGTTTGGAAGCATATCTGGATAGTTTGCCACGGAAAACCAAAATCTTGTATCGTGGGCACAACAATCTGTGTAGAGGATAAATAACATGTATTTCCATGGCTGGAAGCATATTTGGATACTTTTCCACGGAAAACCAAAATCGTTTAGCTATGGCCATGCAATTTGGTAATATTTTGTGGTTTGTAATATATTTTGGGTAGGGAAAAATTATATATATTTACAGCCATGGATGGAGAAAAGCAAAGGTTCATGTTTCTGCCTATATTTAATTCTTTTCATTCAGTCTCATTTACTATATGTACATATTACTTGTTCTCTGGTGCATACCAACTTCCATTCATGTTCATTGTATTTTGTGTGTTCCCACATTCAAACAAACATAATAGCTGAAGAAAATGACGGAGTCTGCATCAGTGGAAGAGGAGATTGAAAGGTACATGCTTGTACTATTATTTCATATTGCGTTGTTTTGTATTTCATTTATTGTCTATATATGTGTTCATCTAGTTTATTGTATGTAGATGTTGCGTACCTTCCTACACAATAACTTATCTTCATTACATGTCTTCCTGCATACTAACTTCCTTCATGTCCGTTGTATTTTTCCTGCATTTCTACATTTAAACAAACAGAATGGCTAGAGAGGACGATGGACTCTTTGGCGCGAATGTAGACGAGGAGTTACATAGGTGGATACCTGTACTCTTATTTAATATTCCAGTGTTCAATATTTCATTTACTGTCTGCTTATTTGTTGTGCTTGTTCTGCTGCTTTGCACTTTTTTTTTTTTCCCTGTATGTATATACTATGTATCTTTCTGCTTATTCTCATGTGAATCATATTTTGTTTGTTGTTACATTGAAATAAATATAACTGTTTTTATTTCTTTTACATGTTTGTCTTCATACTAACTTGCCTTCATGTCCATTGTATATTCGACGTTGCTACCTTGGAAGAAACAGGTTGGTTGGATAGGAAGATGAATTATTCCGTGCAACAACAGAGGGTTATGTGGTACAATCTTCAAAAAGGTATACCAACTGTGCTAGTAAATTAAATATACAAAGCGGGTGGGAACATATAATATTAGACTAGAAAACGATGACTTGGCAACAATGGGCCTTTGTGCCCTCCCCATTTCTACTTTTTCCATTTTCTATTATACCTTTTGCTTTCTAATTGCTCTGCTTAGTGGTCTTTCTGAAAATGCCTTGGTGCGTGGGTTGGTGGACTCACAGGTTCACATTTATGGTCACCCTTCTACCTTATTCCATACTTACCCACTTTGTCGATTGCGGGTGTCAAGCTGGCGAGTTCAAGATTGCTCCCCTGGCTTCTGGGGGTCCGCGATATACAGATTGGTCGTCTTGCCCCACCATCACGCCCTATTTACTGTTACACATTTCTCCAGTCAAAAAATCAGAGGCATACAATTTGAACCTTGGGTCCTCATGTTTCCTGAGTATCCCTTGACACCCTATTTTGTATTCCATCTCCTTCCACCCTGCATGTGATATTAAGAACTATTATGGACCGTATACAATGGATATGCTTGTTTAGTCCTTATGATGTTCATCTACACATGCTTGCATCAAAAAAAGTTGGACTAGTGACATGGCCATGAGAAGTCAGTCATCCCAGACATCAGTAGACCAACAAGGCCAAAGGTAAAGATGCATACATTATGTTCCTAGTATGTTTACCAAACAAATATCCTCGGCTATTTATTCATATATGGCATGGTGAATATGTTGATGTCATCTGCAATACATGGTTTGTAGTTTACAAGAAGTATCAACAAGTACAAGCGAGACATCGAACATAGCCCAGGTTCCGTAGACTAAGAGGTGTGGTTGCAAAACTCTGGCTCCATAGTTCATTGAAGCTATGCACCTACTTATAGATTTATGCCAGTGAAAAAAAAATACAAAAAAATAATGCACACTACCATTCACTTTAGTTTTCCTATTAAAAAATTATCACTAAGTCTAGACTTGTAACACCCAAAGTACTATCAATAGAGGGCTTGAACAACCGCCGAATTGGACAAGTGTTCATCAAGGACATAATGGTCGTTTATAACACCTACTTGAACAAGGAAAACAAAACTAGATCCATTATGCATGCTGGCATGACAGACAAGGAGGCCATGATGATAGTCACACTGACTATTCTTACACAACTTGTCTAGAAACATGCAGAAAAGATATTGTCGAGTAATGGGATATCCATTACAAATTTTAATATATTTCCCAAAACAATATATGACCATGGTGATTGTGATCATTTTATTTTGATCAACGAAACAAGTATTGTGGAAAAAATTCCCGTTGTTTGTTCATAATATCGTTTCGTCCCGGACGCGACTATCAGAAAACTTGCATAGAGCAATGATATTTATCCAATCAGAACCATTGGAGCAACTGTCACACTCGTGAGAAAACTTGGCTCGCAACACATTCTCCATATAAAATATGGAGAGTCAGACAACGACAAGGCAATGGTACTGTTCTCCATATCCAGTTTTGTCCTTTACTTTCGCATATGCATGTATCTCGGGTAAGTTACACAAATATTGCACCGTTCCATATTGCAACTGCAATTGTTCGATACCTATTCAAATTTGTTTTTATCAATGGAACAACAATTGCATAAAGGGCAGTTTCCACTTATGCTCTTCAAAAATATAACAAAGAAAAGGGA
>JASDQU010100594.1:222200-237154 GCA_032191745.1 Picea mariana | reverse complement strand
GGGGGGGGGGTTTGCAGTTGTGTATTATATTGTTCAGTGTATTAATTCCTATGCTCGCATTTCCAAGTTGAAGGTGTTTTGGTTGCAACAAATGCGTACTTGACCCCCTTTGAGGTTGTATGTGTGAAATGCAACTCTCTTGCTTATGCTCTCTTGCTTATGCTTTCGCTTTGATAAGTGATGATACGATTGATTGTTTACGATGCAGTGAAAAATGTCTATATATACATGGACATTGCCTCAATGATGCCATCCGAACCGTGGGCAACACAACCGTGCATTGTACAATTAGGCAACCTTTGTTACAAGATGTGCTTCCTCGGTTAGCAAAATTGTTGTATGAAGCATACCTACAGAAAAAGGAAAGCAGTGTCTACATGCTACGTGACTTTCAGATACCCAACAAATTTACCTTAAATGAGGACAATGCAATATTGCATATCGGCTGATGAAGAAGAAAAAAAAAAACAAGGAAAAAAAACATATCATGTTTTGGCAGGAAACAAAAATATCTCTTGTGTCTCTGTAATAATTCTTCAACACCCAGATGAATGTTCGTCAGATTCGAATACTTGAGAATCTAATTACAAATGCAATCGATGTTGTTATTTTGATGTTTTCTCCCAGTAAGAATATTGCAGCATGTCTCTACAATATTTCTTCAACACCCAGATGAATGTTCGTCAGACTCAAGTACTTGAGAATCTAATTACAAATGCAATCAATGTTGTTATTTTGATGTTTTCTTGCATCTCACAGTGAGGATTTTTCATATTTGTTTCAGTGTGCAAATAAAAGAAAAAAAAAACATGGTGGGTGGTTGTTGCTTTGATGGAGGATCCTGCACGTTTTTTGGGTGCCCAAATTCGACAATTGTTTTTCAACTATTTAGCCATGACAAGATTTCTGCAATTTTCTTTCGGGTGCCTGAATAAAATAAAAATTTGTCTCCAACTATACATTTATGGTATGGTATCTACATTTTCTCAATGCCCTAATTGAAAAAAAAAGGAACTCGACATGGATTGAAACATCAACTTGAGATATTCAGATCTGGCTATAGAGATTGCATGCACATAAGATTGTCCTGTCAAAAAATGGGAAGCATGGCAGTAAACCCCATATATCCCATGACCCCGGTTATTTTCTCGTGGGAACATATAGCGGATGTAAGAGAAAACCAATCCCGTGATGTTTTTTCTTTATATATCAAATTGTTTGATGCAAAGGTCGATGCGCGTTGCTTTATGGAACCTTGTGGGATCTTGCTTGCGGCTTGTTTGGAGTTTACTTGGTTCTTGGTTGTATGCTTTGTCTGTCAATTTGTATATCGCGGAACTCTGAGTGTTGTTTGAAGGACACAGAACAATAGAATTTCAATTTTTTAGCCAGCCAACCCACAAGTCCGCCTGCCAATTTGTATAGCGCTGTGACGCAAATGTAGTATGTGGCTTGTTTTAGCACTTTTCCTTGATCGATGAACTTGGTAAAATTAATCTCCTGGAATAATTTGAAATAAATGAATATATATTGTGCGAAGTCCAATGGTGTTATCATATCAACAAGAGGCCCTTAAAATTCAAATTGGTCGTTGTTATACTTGTGGTGATAGAATTTAAAACAACTTTGTTTTTTTTACTTCATTTTTAAAAAAATAAGAGATTTAACATCCTTTAGTAATTTTATGTAATTAAATTGTACAATATCAATATTTAATATTAATAATTTAGTATTTGAAAATAATTTTTTTAGATAATGTTAGATAGTTGATAGGGATTTCCATCCATAAACAATCGCAATCTTGACCCCACCATCCCTGGAGTCTGTCTGTCAATTTGTATATCGTGGAACTCCGAGTGCTGTTTGGAGGGCACAGAACAATAGAAGTGCAATGTTGAGCCAGCCAGCCTGCAAGTCCGTCTGTCAATTTGTATATCGCGGAACTCTGGGTGCTATTTGTAGGACACGGAACAATAGAGGCCCAATTTTGAGCCTGCTAGCCTGAGAACCCGCGATCCAAAAAGTGGCTAAGTATGGAATGAGGGATCTGTACATGCTCTATAAAATCTCATGTTCATACTTTATAAAAGTACATATTTAATATGTATGACTTGTTTCTCAGAAAATTTCTAGGTGCGGAAGTTGGCAGATACACATGTTCAGATTTCCACTTACTTTTATATCACCAACCCGACCGACCGCTTCCTTGTTTCATATTGTACAAACTTTTTGGATCGCGGGTTTCCGAATAGGTGGGTTTTTCTTTTAAATAAGATATTTAACATCCTTTAATAATTTTATGTAATTAAATTGTACAATATCAATATTTAATATTAATAACTTAGTATTGAAAATAATGTTTTTAGATAATGTTAGTTTGTCAATAGGGATCACCATTTGTAAACAATCACAATCTTGAGCCCGCTAGCCCTGGAGTCTGTTTGTCAATTTGTATATCGTGGAACTGCGAGTGTTGTTTGGAGGACACAAAACAATAGAAGTGCAATGTTGAGACAGCTAGCCCGCAAGTCCGCCTGTCAATTTATATATCATGGAACTCTGGGTGCTATTTGTAGGACACACAACAATAGAGGCCCAATTTTGAGCCCGCCAGCCTGAGAACCCGCGATCCAAAAAGTGGCTAAGTATGGAATGAGGGATCCGTACATGCTCTATAAAATCTCATGTCCATACTTTATAAAAGTACATATTTAGCATGTATTAATCGTTTTTTGGAAAATTTCTAGGTGCGGAAGTTGGCAGATTCACATCTTCAGATTTCACTTACTTTTATATCACCAGCCTGACCGATCCCTTCCCCATTTCATATTGTACAAAATTTTTGGCTCGCGGGTTTCCGAATAGGCGGGTTACCGGATAGGCAGGTTCAACATTGTGTTTCCATTGTTTCGCTGCCTGCAAACAACACCCAGGCTTCCACGATCTACAAATTAGCAAACAAATTGAAATAAAAGAATATATACTATGCGAAGTCCAAAGGAACAATCATATGAACGAGAGGACATTAAAATTAAAATTCGTCATTGTATACTTAGGGTGAAGCTAATAATACAAAAACTTTACTTAAACATCCAAAAATTGACTTTCTTGTAACTTTTCGACGCTTCTCTTATACAAACAGATCCTGGAAACTATAAACATTGCTCACTGTATCTATCCCTTGATTGAATAACTTGTTAACATGTTTAATGCACTTCATAGTTACTGTTAAGACCATCAATGGTGCTTTCTTATAGCAATTCCCGCTTCCGAAAATTGCCATCCGCTTTCTCTTTTGCCCTCTGCTTTCCCTTTCTTTACTTACTCATTTTTTGGAAAATGTCTAGGTACGAGATTTGGTAGATTCACGTCTTCAGATTTCCATTGTTACTTTTATATCACCAGCCTGACCGACCGCTTCCCCATTTCATATTGAACAAACTTTTTGAATCACGGGTTCCCGCATAGGCGGGTTCAACATTGCGTTTCCATTGTTCCGCCGCTTGCAAATATCACCCGGACTTTTGCAATTTACAAATTAGCAAACAAATTCCCCTTCATCTCGTATGCTTTTGCTTTCTTTTTACTTGGTCCTTCTTCCGAATGTCTCATGATTTTATATACAACACCCGAAGTTCTGCAATATACAAATTTCCCTCTCAACATTGCGCTTCCACTGTTCCCCTATGCACAAACAACACCCGAAATTCCGTGATATACAAATTGACGGCCAAAATCTGTCACTGAGATACAATTTGACCATCGGCCCCTCACGTCTCCTGGGTATATCTTGTGACCCTTTTTTTTGTAACCAACCCAACTGCTTTCCATACTTGGGCATTTCTTGGAATCTGTTTCACGGGTTGGTGGGTGGATGAAATGTAAAATGCTTGGTCGCTCTTCGCCATCACCGCTACCTTCGTACTTCTTTCCAAATATGTAATTATTAAGCTTTAATGCTAGTATTTCTTCGTGCAGGAACTGTTAAGATTGTCATTAATGTCCGGAATGCCAGAGAAGATTTGTCATTACTATGAATTAAACAAAGATTTGCGGAGAAGAGCNTTCCAAGTATTCATTTCAAACATGATGCAATCTCTTTCGTGCGCTGGCCGGTTGACGCCTTTAAGAAATCTCTAATTCTTAATCGCTCTTCGTCATCACCACCACCTTCGCACTTTTTTCTAAATATGCAATTAGTGAGCTTTAATGGTAACAACTCATTACAGATGAACCTTGGAGATTGTCATTGATCAGCGAAAGGATCGAGGAGATCTTCCATTGATACACATTGAACCAGGATTTGCAGAGGGTTATATTATCCCTCCCCAATTTTCTTTTCAAACATCGTCTGGAGAAAATGAAAATTCTCGTTAATTTGTGGCAACAGTTCTATCCAGATACAGTAAACACCTTCGGGCATGATGGCCATAGGTTCCAGTATTCCAGGGCATATTCTTACTACTCATCTCCCTCCGCCCAGGAGCAAAAAAGGAGATGGTCCCTTGGTACATTGAGAGATATATTTCAAGACAAAGAATTCCAAGGCAACCTATTAGCACTAGAAGTCACCTCCAGATTGCATCGAAGGTAAGCCCAATACCCATCAGGTTATGTGTCACGGTTAATGGATTTAAAGAGGTCAAATGGGGCAGACTCAAGAGAATATCGTTTTAACTCAGAAAACTGGGGCAGTATGCACAAGAAAATGAGGTCTTGATCAAATTCAGCCAGTAAGTTGTAGTAAGCATGAGTAGGAGGAAAAAATTGAGGAGAAGATGTAAAGGTCTGCTCTCGACATCAGGTCTTCCAATAGCCTAAGGAGGAAAAACTCCGAAAACAAGATCCTCTTGAATTCAAAGTTTCAGGAAACTGAAGAGCATTAAAACAAAACTGCGATAAAAAACACATCACAACACAGCCATAACAATCCATGTGAATCCTTCAATCATGGAAACTTAAGTATCAGAGGCAAACTAGATGGAAAAGGAAGTTGACTTTCATTAAACAAGAAGTCTCACGTCAAATTACATAACTAGATAACCATAGTGTTTCATTAAAATTTTACAATACGGGAGCCTAGATCAACCATCGACCATTAAAAAATATCAAAAATACATACATATACTCAAAAATTCGCCCAACAGAGGTGTGCTCGAGCTTCTCGTCCAATGCCATACGTCCGTGTCTTCTCAGTCAGACTGCACATGCCTTCCCTTGTCAGACGCAAGCTCTGCTCTGCCAGTCCTTTCTGGCTTTCCATTTATGTGGTGAGATGATGTATCAACTACCGCCTCACTTTCATGAACTGTCTGCATCGGGGTCAGGACGGGCCGCACTCTGAACTTCACCATCTGGAGCTTTGCTGGACGCTTGTAGGGAGGACTTGGCAGGAAAATGTGGGCGTTGATGATAGGGAGCTGATGAGATGACTGGGACTGCATAGGCACCAAAATATCAAATCAGACCCTCGACTTAGGCTAAATTCCATTTGTGGGTTTCTAAGCCCCTTTTCTCGCATTTTGACCAAGGTGCCACTTCCTTAGGGAAAACAACCCCCCTTACAATAATATGTGTTAACATTAGGCTCCATGGGGGATAGAGTCCACCCTGTGAGGCTCTAAGATCTTCAATAGTTCCGGTCACCTTCTGCATTGGGGTATGGAGTCAAGCTCAAAATACAGGCCGACACGAACACTATTCTAAAAACGAAGGCAAAACACATGGGCTCAAAAAGAGATTATTTATGTACATCCTAGACTAATTAATTTTTACACAGTGCTAGGTGAAAGAAAACTTCCACCATAGCCACTCAAGCATCTTTCTAACTGTGAATTTGTTTACTCTGTCAATGATTGATAACAGAGAATGCAACCATGAAAACATAACGATTACATTCTTCAGCTTTCCTCCTAATGATAAGGTTAGGATAAAGCTGGGCGGCTTGAAAACATGAAGGAAATACAACTCCATGTATTCCTTCACAGGCTCATAGGACAAGCGACAAAATCCATAAAATTTATAACATGTAGTCTTCTCTGCTACACGGCTGCTCACACATTGCTGGATTTCTTTGGCAAGATCAGGTGGGTGAGAGGCTGATGCGGATTAATTGACCTCAGACGATAGCTGCCCACTTACAGGCTCTGGACATGAGATAAATTGCCCCTTCTGCTGCTCCTTTTCTCCTTTGTTTGCTCTGAAAACATTTGCTAGCTGAGAGCGAGAAGTCTCTTCATGTGTATCCAAGGATGGCTCTTTCTCTCTATCATGCTGCTCTTGGTAGGATATTTCAATTTCATAAGAATATTGGCAGCCTATGCTTTCTACTTCTAAATACTCTTTAGGGGTAGGTGAGCACATAATTCTTTTATCTTGCAAAGAGAAAAGAGCAATATCTTGATTCTTTTCTTCAACCATTTCTTCTTTTAAATCTGAGACAACGGGTGTACTAGGGTCAGAAAATAATGCATCCATAGTTACACCATCATCAACGCCATCATCAATCATATATGGAAGGACTTCTTCTTAGGAAATAGAGAGAGAAAACTTTTCATCTGTATTTGCAAAATACTCACTTTCATCCTTGCTTTCTTTCTCAATTAGATCTTCACCGGACTCATCAAACGAGGAACACTCTATCGTCTGCAGAAAGTGGAGTGAAAACCTCTTACAACAGTCATAAAAAATAATATGAGTCGGGTAAATCTTCCCGTAATACGAATTAAAAGCATCGTGAAAATCCTTCAAAGAATGGATACTAGCAGCAGGGAGAGATAGACACCATCCAAGAGCATCTTCTTCTAAAGAAAAACTGAACATCTTGATCTAGACATCCTCATGAAAGAAGCCATGTTCAAGCATGCATACATGAAATTTTAATAAGTGCTCACCGGGATGGTAATTCTTGCTTCCTCCGAATCTTGGAAGATAATCATCCCATTCGTTTATAGCTGGCACTGGATGTGGATAACCATATATGGCTGAGAAATTGAAAGGGGAAAAATTCTGAGCCAAGATAGCCGAGAGATTTGGCTCCTCCTTTTCTCCTTCATGGCTCTCCCCAGGATTAGTTTCACAATCACTATAAATAGGAACCATGGAAGAGCTTTGCTCTTCGTCGTCTTCGCTGGGATATCCGTCAAAAGCTGTTTATTCTTGGTCAGTATCTGACATCACTTCTTCATCATAAGCAAGGCTGCCAAGAACATCGGTTTCCATGACCGGAATATCCTTTGCATTTTCTTCGTAAGAGCGACAACTAAAATCTGCCTTTAATTCCTCTATACTTGTAGAAATTGATTGTATCAGCTCCATTATCTCCTCCGGGGGATGTCCCTCATCCTCACAAATTTCGCAAGAACAAACTATGTCCTGAACACCATCTCTATACTCCTCACAACAATTATGACAGATTAACTCAGAGGAATAATACTTTTGACAGCGCTTATTGAATGCTACATGAAATTCCCTTAGGGATGAAATACTAGCAGGGGGTAAGGAATGATATCATTCACGAGCATCCCTTGCTAACGAGAACATGAACATTTTTAATAATACATCCTCATGATGTATCTCCCATTGATGCATGAGTTCATGAAACTCACAGAGATGTTGAGCATGGTTGTCCTCTTTACGCTCTCTAAATATGGACAAATAATTGCCCCATTCATCCATAGTAGGGACAACATTAGGAAAACCAGAACAACATAAAAATCAAAAGGAGAAAACCTCTGAGCCAGGATTTTTTCCATTTCGAACCAGTGGAGTCGCCAATCGATTCTTTAATCATGGAGTCGCCAGGTGAAAGATATGCAGTAAGAGTGTGTCTGGTATTTGTTCACCATCAAAGAACAAATTTGATCGTTGTGTTCTCCCAAGGGCTACCAAGTGTAGCCAGAAGCAGCTACACTGAAATAGTGGAGTTGAGACGATGGATTCGCCTCAGTGGAGTTGCCAGGTGCAAGTGCAATCTTCAAAGGTTTTGATTTCTGATGCACCTTCAGAATCAGAAGTTTGTTGTCGTTTTACCCAGGGAAAATCTTCAATTCGTCCCCGTCAATGGCGCTAGAAATGTTATCACTAGAAGTCACCTCCGGATTGTATCGACGGTAATCCCAGTACCCATAAGGTTATATGTCACAGTTAATGGATTTAAAGAGGTCAAATGGGGCAGACTCAAGGGAATATCTTTTTAACTTAGAAAACCAGAGCAATATGCACAAGAAAATGAAGTCTTGATCAACTTCAGCCAATAAGTTGTAGTAAGGGTGAGTAGGAGGAATAAATTAAGGAGAAGATGTAAAGGTCTTCTCTGGACATCAGGTCTTCCAACAACCTAAGGAGGAAAAACTCTGAAAACAAGATCCTCTTGAATTCAAAGTTTCAGGAAACTGAAGAGCGTTAAAACATAACTGCGATAAAAAATACATCACAACACAGCCATAACAATCCATGTGAATCCTTCAATCATGGACACATCAGTATCAAAGGCAAACTAGATGGAAAAGGAAGCTGACTTTCATTAAAGAAGAATTCTCACGTCAAATTACATAACCAGATAACCAGCGTGTTTCATTAAAATTTTACAATACGAGAGCCTAGCTCAACCATCGATCATTACAAAATATCAAAAATACATACATATACCCAAAAATTCACCCATCAGAGGTGTTCTTGAGCTTCTCATCCAATGCCATACCTTTGTGTCTTCTCAGTCACACTGCACATGCAGTCTCCTTTGCGCATGCCTTCCCCTATTAGACGCAAGCTCTGCTCTGCCAGTCCTTTCTTTCTTTCCATTTATGCGGTGAGACGATGTCTCAACTGCCACCTCACTTTCATGAACTGTCTGCATTGGGATTAGGATGGACCACACTCTGAACTTCACCATCTGGAGCTTTGCTAGACGCTTGCAGGGAGGACTTGGCAGGTAGACATGGATGATGATGATAGGGAGTTGACGAGATGACTGGGACTGCGTGGGCGCCAAAATATAAAATCAGATCCTCGACTTAGGCTAAACACCATTTGTGGGTTTCTAAGCCTCTTTTCTCGCATTTTGACCAAGGTGCCACTTCCTTAGGGAAAACAACCCCCCTTACAATAATATGTGTTAACACAACCCTTCCTGCTCAGAGAACCTGCTTAGTTGCATTGATGGATAGTGCAGAGGTTGATGCAATGGATTCTGAGATGGAAGAAGATGATTTGATGGACAATGATATGACAATGGATGATGGAAATGCAAAGATTGTTCTCACTCTTGCGCCCAAATTGAAATCAATCATAATGGGAAAAACTTCCCAGCTCAGTGATGGCGGTCCTGACAACACCAAAAGATGGAGTTTCAGAAAAGAAACCGACGTTGAACGCAATAGCCACTTTGCAACTCAAAAGTAGGAACTCCAGAGGTCCAAATTAGTCCGTTCTGGGTGAAAGACTTTCACTGTAAGGAAATGATTTGTTGATGCTCCTAGAGATATATTTCAAGCCAAAAACCTATTCAATTGCGAGACTGTTGTCCCGCTCTATGGATATACAATTAACATCTCAGGGAATGGGGACCATAACTCCCACTGGTGCAAGGCATATTTCTACTTGTCATCTCCTTCCACCTAGAATGGACTAATTTGGGCCTTTGGAATTGCACGTGCAACTTGTGTCCCTGAAGTTTTTGACTATGGAGAGGCGGTTTCTTGGTGTGTCCTAACTTTCAGTTAAGGGATATTCCATTTTCCTTGCAACGTTTTTCGTCTTCTTCCTCACGGGAAGCTTCTGAGAACTATCAATTTTACCATAGGATGATCCATCAAGGATAAAACTGCAAGGATTTCCTAAAAAAAAGGCATGGTAATCAGTTTTGTATGCATGTTGAAGATCATCTTGATGGCTCATGCATGTTGCAGATCCCATGCCCCTGTTTGTGGCAAATACGCTCAATGTTTTGGCCCAAAGAACTGGGTCCAATTTCTAAGGATAGATGTACAATGCTTAGTGTTTTTTTTTTTAATTTTTTAAATGGATTTGCTATTAATTTTTTTTCCTTGGACTCTTGGTTGCTGCTTCTTTTCTAGATTTAACACCTCTTCTCATTGACATTCTTCGGTCGTCTTGTAGTTCTTCAATATTGTATTTTCTTAGGTAATTTGTTCTAAAATGGAGCATCTAACAATTATATGACAATGTACTGTGTCGATCCATTGGGATTTTATGAAAACAAAAAATTAATTACACACAATTTCAAACCAACGTTCAATTCTATTTGTAATGTAGATAGAACATAACAATACCAAATCACAATGTTGCAACAAGATCATCATTCTTGTTTCTAGACATGCAATTATTAAGCTTTAATGCTAACAACCCATAATGCAAGAATTTTAATACTTAAGTTAATATGTTGCAGTCATGGAAAAATGTATCAAGAACACACTTACACCCACAAGTTGCAATAAAATATAATCTTCAACAAAGCATTTGCTGACAATTACTAGAAAATGATGGTTTTGCAACAATGGGGCTTGTTTGAAACTAATTCGTGCTTATGAAAATTTCCCTCCGCCTTTCTATTTTCCCACTCTTTTATTCCCCATGGTTTCTCTTTCTAGTTACATAATCATTTTTTCCTGAAAATGCCTTGTTGCGCGAGTTGGCGGATTCACGCATTTCAAATGAGCGCTTCCCCTTTGTCTAAATTGCACTTTCCATTGTTCCGTGACCTGCACATAACACTCCGGCTTCTGCGATATGCATATTTACTTTTGGACTCCCACATCATCCCCTCCTCCGTGTTACACATTTTGCACCAAAATGTTCCGATATATACAATTTGACACTCGAGGCCTTATGACTCCTCGAGAATCCGTCACCCTATTTTGAAGCCCGTCCAACCACTTTCCACACTTAACAATTTCTTAACATCTCTTTGGCAGATCATCGAGTTCGTGGGTTCAGGAAATTTCAAATTTCTAGATGTTGTTTCATGTGCCCGTTACCTTCAGATTTCTTTCTAAGTATATGCAATATGTATACAACTTATCCAGCAACACATAGAAAATATCTTGCCAGGAAATGAAATATCTATTGTAGATTTGAATATATTAGACCTTCTTTTCCCTCTTCTATACTTGACCAAATTATTGTTTCTTTTTCCCCTCTACTCTCTCTTTCTATTTACTTAGTTGTTTTTCCGAAAATGCAACTCCGACCAACCCGTAGCCATTCGATGCCTAGGCACTTTTCAGATCGTGAATTCCTAGACACCCAGGATCTAAATTGAATTTCCATTGTTTCGTTGCCTGCAAACAACACCCAGACCTCCACCATGGGTTTCAAAATAGGCTGAATGTTCTGGTACCAGGCCTTGTCGAAGCACAAGGCCTCCCACTGTTTTTATGAGGTTTTTAATGGCTTCGTGTCTGTTTTCAAAGTTTTGTTGTTAGGATAAGATGCTCCCTGCATATCTGAACATGCAACTAGTTTTTTGGACAAGAAGGGGACACTTGAACATTTGGATAATTACACTGTGATAAGGATTTTTGGCTCTAGGGAAAAGCCTGCTCTCCTTCCATGTCACATTACAGACAGAATGTTTGTCACAGAAGTAGCATGACAACACAACTACTGGTTGCATCTATTCCAAAAGAAGAGAAAAAAGCAGTTCATTCCTCTTCCTTGGAAAGCCGGGGACTTCGTATTGAAGAATGTCAACAAAATTGACGAATTCGCAATGCATTCTAGAAACTTGAACCTGAGATATGCTGAAATCCTAAGAGGGTTCGACCTCGATAAAATTTTTCTACAACATTTACAAACACTTGGCTTCGACAATTCTTTTTCCAAAAAGCACATGACTGAAAACAGAGACACTGGCGACAACGCTCCTGCTTCTGATGTCGACGACCCAAACACACTGCAAAACAACACTAAATTGTACAGGCAACAGGGAAAAGGCCCTAGTGACAAGAGTGTTCAATCGATGAATAACACTCCCAAAAGTACGACATCCCATAGCATCGCTCCAACGACCCACCACCACAACAAAGAAACTCAAATTTCTTCAAACGAAGGAGCAGATAACAACCCTCCTCACTCTTAAATTGATAGTTCTCACGAGCTTCTAGTAAACAAGAAGAGAAAAAAAAATGTGGGACAGGTGGAAGAGCCTGAAATTCAGAGTGAGAACATGGAACTTGAGCATGATCTGGATAGCGTACTCCGCTACCTTGATCAACCCGAAGACCCCATCCAACATAGTCATTCAATGGACATATCTGATACCGAAAATTTTGATGAAGATGAATCCTTCATGTTCCGGAGCGTTGTTTTTGACAACCAATCCAAAAAATTGATTATTAAAAAAAAAATGTAAAAAATAAGAAAGGAAAATCTTGTTCAGTGGTTAACCTTGCGAACATGCGGCTGTCCCAAATATGTCAACTTCATATAGTGAGCGAAGATGCACTTCATGATTCCATTGGAGGCATTGAGGCTGAGAATACCAGACTAAAGGACCGGGTCAAGGAATTGGAAGAGGCTTTGATTCCTATGCCATTGCTTGCCAATCCTTTGGAAATAGCCATTCTTGCCACCCGTGCAACCAAGTTAAAAGAATTCTACAGCCTCCTCGCATCCTGTAGAGGATATGTGGAGAATAATATCAAGAAAAGAATGGAACTAGTTACTGAGGCGTGGGAAACATCACAAACCATGGCTTCCCTTGGAACCAAGGCACATAATTTGCTCGAACATGTGCAGACGGAGTTAAAAGATGAAGAACATTTCGATTTAAACACAATCCTTCCTTTTGGCACCATTGTCAACAACATGACAGAAACAAGAAGAAGACAACAAGATCTTCCATCCAAAAACCAGATCGGTCAATTAAATGCATGCTGGAAAGAAAAAGTGAAGAACATGGATCTCATTGTTCAGTCATGTGAACAAGCCATATCAAAGAAAGAAAAATGATTCACAAGGCTGTCTAGAATAAACTTAGCCGGAAGGACCAACGACTTCCAAGACCCTAACTTAATCGTAAACTCCTTGGCCTTAACTAGGAAAGAATTCAATAAACAGGTTGATATGTTTAAAGTTTTGTCTTTGGAAAAGTTTTACAACATCCTTGAATATGGTCAAGATCACGTCGACAACTAGCTAGTCGACTATTCAATACAAAATGAGGAAATTGATCAGGCTCTGCGTAATCTTTCTATCAACTTTGGGGAATTAGAAAGAGAACTTTTCAACATAAAAATCCAGAATGAGATCAACATCGCCCCAATGAGAAGCTACATTGAAGAATGGCTCGAAAGGGAATTGAAGCAGGCCGCCGACTGTTATAACCCTAAATTGCACCACACATGCTTACCTGGCATCAGGCCAACTCATTTCCCTTCATTGCCAAAACATCTGCTGAGAAACCTCTTTGAAAACCCTCTTGGGTAAAGGTACATGCGCCCTAACCCACTACTGCACGCGTGTGAACGCTGGCAGGCCTACTATAGCCCGCATTTACCTAACAAAACTCAAAAATAGGAAAGTTGCCGACAGGACAAAAAGCTATGGGTCAGTTAACTGAAACTCCCGACCATGCATGGCCGAGAGTTCGTCCAAAACCCTAGCTCCTTCTAGCCTATAAAAGAAGGGGTAGGGGAACTATTTGGAGGAGGAAAATTATAGCAAAGAAACTCTGCCCATTACTGCGAGGAAAATTATAGCGAGGAAAATTACCGCGAGAGCCCCAATCCCAGTCTATATGACAAACACATTGAAATTTTCAGGAATATGTAATAGACTTTTATTTTTTGATATATTTCAAATAAAACTGTTTTTTTATCTCCTTTTATATTTATGTCCTCATACATTTTTATCTTTGACCATTCTATATGTCAAATGCATTTAAATTTTCAAGAAGTTGTAACTTATTTAATATATTTCAAACTAAACTGCTTTTTTATATCCTTTCATATTTGTGTCGTCATAAATTTTTATCTTCCACTATGCACAAATTGTATTTTGTTATATACTTTCAAAAAATAAATGGGTCTCTAGAGGCCACGTGTCATTTACTACATGGATACCACATGTGCTTCATGTTGCTTGCCACATCTCCACTGCAGTTTCCATCTGCCTCTGCTACTTTTTCCTATCCCAATTCAACCCGGCAGAGACTATGCTTCCACACAACCTTGTTTGATATTTATTACCTTTACTTTTGCATTCCTTTTTCATAACCAATTTTCTTCATCTCTTTATCTTCATTTATGTTACCTTGACAACTTGTTTTCTTTACTTTCTATTTGTATGTTTACATTTTATTGTACACTATATTTACTAATGCATTTTACTAACACTACTATATTATTGCTTGTCTTTATACCTTGCATATATGTATTTCACTTCATTACTAATATTTTTCATTACATCTTCTATTACCCATAACATTTCCTTACTTCTCGTCTTTCATTCATAATTCTACTTACACCCTGATTATACCTTACTTGCTATTACCATTATATATATATATATATATATGTTTTTTTTTTTTTAACCTTTGGTTTTTTTTTGTTATATTAATGTTTTATTTGATTTTCCTAATTTTTATATTGATTCTATGTTTTACATATCTTAATTACCCCATCCTTTACTCATTACTTGATTATTTGTATTGGTACTTTTCTTTATAATTTATTCTTTCATTTTTATTTTTTTAATCTTTTAATATCATCATGCTTACATAATCATGTCATTTCTCAATCCTACCACATGTCTCTCCCTATACTCTGTTAATAATGCATTATATTTTTCATATACTTAATATATTTTATGTATCTTACATTTATATCATTACATTCTTCCTATACATTTTTTTTTCCAATTCATATATTTTATTCTACATTACTTCTCTTTCCTTTTTATTACACACATTCATTACCTTGACTCATATATAT
>JASDQU010100594.1:178318-195915 GCA_032191745.1 Picea mariana | reverse complement strand
TTCAGAGCCTCATTGTAATCATCTTCTTTTGAATGCGAGTAGCCGTCACATCTCTTCTCAGAGATAAGCTGCCACCATTCTAGCGAGTCTTTCACTCTGTATATTTATAGTCTTTGTACATTTATTTCATTAATAGAAATCATGTATTGCTGTATCTCTGTGTTTATGGTTGCATCTCTGATATATTTCTGTTATATTATTGGATATACACGATATCTTTGTGCATTTCTTTATTATATCTCCTCTCTCATTTCGTGTCGAAAATAATCCGGATCACAAACTCTCGTTTGTTCTGGTGCTTAAATTTCTGCTCGATTTTAGCAACATATCGATAAGCAACACCGAGTGATGAGATGTCTAGAAAATCCATTTTAGTTTGGATGTATTTTTGTAGAGCCCCATTGTATTTTAGAACCAAATGTCGTTCAGAGTCTTTGATACCCATCTTGGTGCACAAAGTATGGAAGGTATTGATGAACTCCAGAACTGCTTGGCCCCTCTCTTGCTGTAGTAAGGTCCATCTCATGTACTGGTCCTCATAGTTTCCAACAGGGTAATACTGTTCCTTTACCACATCCACAAAAAAATCCCAAGTGGGCTCGACCCCATATATTCCAGACTCCTTTGTGGAAATTTGCTCCCAGTAAGTTTCCCACCAATGTTTGACATGGGGGAGAGATTTAAGGAGTGTGAAGGTGATCTTTTCCTTGTCGGAAAAAGTATGAACAAAGAAATAACTTCTAACAGATTTAACCATTTGTCTAGGGTATCCGCACCTATTGACCTTCAAATACGAGAATATCAAAATTAACTTGTACCTTGAAAGGAGAGGTGCTTCTAAAGTGTTTGTTTGATGAAGATGTGTCTGTTGCTATCAGAAGGCTTTGAAGGATGTGGGAAAAATTCTCCATCATTTCGTCCCTCTATTGCGTGAGAGATTGCTCAAGCAACATATTGATAGAATCGTCTGCTCTGTTGTTTTTCTTTTCTTCCGTCATGGAGAGTTTCTTGGGCATGCGAGAGTGATTGTCTTCAAGAGAGATAAGCTTGAGACCCAACTTTCTATACTTAGACCTCGTCGGGGACATGCACTGAAAATAAAAATGAGCAAGAGCAACCTACTTTGATACCACTGATCCAGATTATTTTTCGGCACAAAATGAGAGCAAAGATGTAATAAAGCAATGTGCAGAGATATCTCAAATATCCAATAATATAACATAAATGTATCAGAGATGAAACCATAAACACAAAGATACATTAATACACAATTTTCTATTAATGAGCGAAAATGTACAAAGACTGTAAACATACAGAGTGAAAGACTCGCTAGAATGGTGTCAGCTTATCTCTGAGAAGAGATGTGTCCGCTACTCGCATTCGCAAGAAGATGATTTTACAATGAGGTTCCATAGGCCTTTTTTATCATAAAAAACATCCAAAACCCTAACCCTGGAAGATGAAAAGCCAACAGTTTTGTGGACCCCGTTTTGGGTAGTTTGGTGTATCAACTTCCCGGGGGTGTAACTTTGGCATACGATCTCCGTTTGGGGTGCACAATAGATCGTTGGAAAGGTATTGTCGAGGATATTAATTTAGGGGGCTCAATTAGAGCCTTCAGATATCATTGGGAATCCCGATCCCAAAAAACCTTCATTTAGGCCCTCAGAATGGCCCCTGAAGTTAAAAACTGCTAAAAATAGTAAATTACCAAAATTGTCAAAAAACTATTTTGAGCCAGTTGGAAAAGGTGGGTGGCCACCGATATCCACCTGGATCACTTTTCCAAATTGGAATCAAGCATCAAACCATTGTCCCATACAATCCTTCGTAGAATGGTGTAGCAAAAAGAATGAACATGACACTCTTGAATATGGTATGTTCCATGCTATTTTTCAAGAATGTGAAGTTGATGTTTTGGGCTGATGCAGTTCCATGTGCAGTGTACGTGAGAAACATGAGTCCATCTCATGCTCTTGGGAAAAATACTCCTTATGAAATGTGGTATGGCTGCATTCTTTCGGTGAGACATCTTAGGGTCTTTGGTTCCACTTGTTATGCTTTAATTCCTAAGGAGAAAATAAAAAAAACTAGATGAAAGGAGTCAAAAGTGCATCTTCTTGGGATACTCAAATACCACCAAGGCATATCGTCTTTACAACGAGGTAAAAAAAGTTCATTCTTTCTGAAGATGTGTTTTTTATTGAATCCACTAAGAATGACAAGACTATTGAGTGACAACTTGATCATCTTGATAACTTTACCCATGTAAAGACATATCATGAGTTTGATAATGTGATTCCACATCTTGAAGGGGGGATTTATATCTTGGATCAATCTTTGCAATCTCCTTTTGAAGTGCCATCTCACCCTCATGTAGAAGACCCAAACACTTCATCAGAACAAGATGTTCAATTGGATGATGTGATTGAGATGGATGCAATGATGAACCTTGATGAGAATGAAACACCATATCAATCAGTTGAGAAATCTATACCATCATAGAAATATCCATAGTGGCTCATAAAAACCCTTGAAAACGTTTGTCCTAATGTGGTTGGAAATATAGGAATCAAAAGTTCAACAAAAGAAGATAATGTAGATGATTTAGATTCAGGTGATGTCAATGATATGGATGTTTCATATGATTATGAATTGAATTTATCTACTAATTTTGGACCAACTTCCTTTGAAGAAGTTGTTTCTCATGATGCGTAGAAAGAAGCTATGCAAAAGGAGTATGATGCTCTCATCAAGAATGGGACAAAGAAGTTGGTGGAATCTCCATTTGGAACCAAAACAATTGGTTGTAAGTGGGTCTGCAATAACACATACAAATCAAATGGCTCACTTGATAAACATAAGGTGAAGCTTGTGGAGAAATGATATGCATAGAAAGAAGACATAAAATACGAGGATAATTTTTCCCCCACAACAAAATGGGATACCATTCATGCATTATTGGATTTGGTTGCACAAAATAGGTGGAAGATTCATCACATGGATGTTAATACATCTTTCCTAAATGGAGATTTGAAAGAGAATGTTTACATGTCTCAACTAGAAGGATTTGAAGTGAAGGGTCAAGAACATAAGGTATGCAAGCTCATCAAGTATCTGTATGGCATAAATAAAGCACCTCACACATGGCATGGAAAGATAATCGAACATTTTTTGAAGATCAATTTCAAACATTTTAATCTTGATGATGCAACTTTGTTTGTCAAGAAAGTTGGAAAAAGTATTGTATGTCTTGTGGTGTATGTAGATGATCTTTTGATAGCAGGGAACAATGGAACATATATTGCATCAATAAAGAGATAATTGAAGAATGGTTTTGAGATGAAAAACATGGGACGACATCACTACTACTTGGGTACTGAAGTAACTCAAAATCCAAGGTATATATTCATCTCCCAATAAAAGAACATTGGAGAGTTGTTGAATCGATTTGGCATGGCTAAGTGTAATTCTTTTTCTACTCCAATGGAACAACATTTGAAGCTAACATCAAAATAAGGGAATGAATTTGAGGATGCAACTAAATATAGACTGCTTGTGGGGAGTCTTATCTACCTTACCACTACTAGACCAAATATTTTATTTGCAGTTGGGAGCCTTTCTAGGTTCGTGCAAAAATCCCATGAAGGACATTAATGTGATGCAAAGAGAGTTCTAAGGTACTTGAAGGGAAAGCAAGACTTTGGGTTCAAATACCTTAAGGTGAATGACTTCAAACTAGTTGGACATAACTTTTTTGACTTTGATGGGGATGAGGAGAATGGAGTGTCTAATCTAGGACACCTCATGAGTCTTGGATAAACAACTATCACTTGGAGATAATGCAAACAATTCATTCCAATAGATTCCACTACAGAGGTAGAACAAGTAATTGTTGTAAAGGAAACAAAGGAGATTGTGTGGCCTAGGAAGATACTAGAGGATTTGCAGGAGAAATAGGTGAATTCTACTCCACCTTTGGTTGACAACACTTTTTCATTCAAGTTGGCCAATAATCCTAGATTCCATGATCAAATAAAAAACATCAACACGAAGTACCATTTGATTCAACATCATTTAGAGGCCAAGACCATTCATTTGATATGTTGTTCCACAACTAAGAAAATTGTAGACATCTTCGCCAAAGCGCTTGGAAGAGAAAGTTTAGAAAGATGCTTGGACTTATAAACACTCGTTCAGATTAAGGTGGGGGGGATGTTAGATACCTAATCCTTGGGATTATGATACATTGCAAAAATTAATTTATGGGAAATATGAAGAGTCATAGGTGAATAGGAAGAGTCATCAGATTGAACCATAGGTCATATCTCATTGTATTTATATGTGGCTCACTTTAATAAAATCAATTCAATATAGAGTTATTCAATGCCTTGTTTTTCATCAACAAGTGAACCATAAAAAAATGCTCTCTCATCAACATCATTGGTGAGGCTAACCACTGCATCATCCATATTAAGCAATGGTCACACCACTCAATGTGATGGGTCAAATCCATGATGAATGACATGGTTAGCAAGATAAGGTGAAACACAATAATCTAGTCTACCTTTCCCCACTATATGATTAATATAAAAACTAATAATACAAGGCTAAATAAAGTGAAGGGATATACCTAACAAAAATCCTACAAACTTAACCTCATGTAAACATAGGATGTCTAAATATGAAATGACTAATAGATTTGTGAGAATCATAGATTTTATAATAAGGCCTATAAAGAACCTAATGTTTCATGCTATAGACTTCATCCCTAACCTTGAACATGGATACCCATCTCCTCTCCCCTCAAGCCCACCAAGGGATTATAGAGGTTTGGAAAAATAATATTATTTTGGGTTGTCGTTGGTAATGCTTATACATCTAGGGTCATTGCTGGCTAAAAGTATTTGAATTGGAGGCAGAGACCGAGCCCTAAGCATGCCTCTTATGAGAGGAGGTAGCACGAGAGGAAGGAACATGGTCTTTCCCTACAATTGAGACCACAAGTTTGGAAGGAGTCAACTTTGAAGTGCCTAGACTCTTTGTCGATGGCTCCTTTGGAACTGTGGCATTTCTCTTGGACCCAATCTTCTCCTTTTGTAGTAGGGGATGCCTTATAGGCCTTAACTTTGGGAGCATTTGTCTAATATTGAACTTCATGGATCTCGCCCTTAATCATCAAGGGTTAATCCCTAATTCTAGGATTATAGATTTGGCACTTAAAGTAGGTACTATGCATATTGATATACTAATTAGTTGCCTTAAGACCTTCCCCTATAGTTAATTTAACTCCTTAAGATATTTTGAGAGATTAACCTTAATGTAAAGTCTCTTTTGCATACAAGGGTTAAAAAACCTATGTGGCTCATGTCCTTTGCCTTTAATGTCTTTGATTGATTGCACATTTAGAATATCATTTAGTGCATTACACCACTTAAAAGTGTTCAACTCTTAAATGTAGGGAATGCAATGCTTGCTTATAAATGGTTTATCAACAATATGCTCGTTCTAGGTAAAATGTCAATTTCTAAGAAAGAGACCATTATAATTGTAAGGTTAAGTGACTAGTCACTAGAAGGTAGGTTCCTTTTCAATAATTTTTCTTATGTGATTATATCAACATTGTTTGAAAATTGGAATATGAAAATGAAAAAAACTACAACAATTATCATAATCAATATTAATGTTGAATTTTCATTTTAAATTTTTTTAATATATTTTCAAATAATACTATGATTTTCATTATCTAATTTTTTTATTATCATAATATTATATAAGTCTTTATTATATAAAAGATATAGATTGTACAAATTTTTATTATATATATATATATATATATATATATATATAATTTAATAATATCTTGCAAGTAAATTTTAGTTCTTCATTATCTTAAATAAATATTATGTTTTATTTTATTTCATATTTTTTAATTAATGGATAGTTTTAATTTATTTTTATTTGTTATTTTTTTAATATTTTTTAAATTATGAACTATAATCATTTCTTCTTTGTTTTTAAATAATGCTATTTTATAATTTTTTTTTAGTTAAATATTCTTGAGTTGTGGGATTGGTGAGTTTCCACGATCTAGGGGTATTTAAGTTGTCAAAATCACTCGGGGATCGCACCCGATCTGGACTGTACCAACCCTTAATATGGATGGATTTGAGGTGTCCCCAGAGGTTTTGAACTGTTTTCTTCACTTACAGAGTACCTTAATAGCGCACTCCCTCAACGACTACTCTACACCATAGAGACTTTAAAATTTGGACATGGGGGTGGGCTTTGATCCACTTATGTGTGCATGGGTCATGATACCATTTAATATAGCATCTCTGGGTGCAACCACACATTCGACCACTACCTCAAGGTGCCCCCATGCCTTTAGGTAAAGCCCTCACGAAAATTGAACCTTGTCTAAGGGTGAAAAACTCCTAGCTTTCCACCATTGAATCCAACCCCTTTAAACTTATAATAAACTATTTACATTATAAATATATTTATAATTAATTTTAAAATTCAATTAAAGTAAAAACATTTTATAACATAGAATAAAAAAATATATATTTGGGAAAAAATTAATATCTTATATTTAATATTATATAAAACATATCAACTTAAAAAAATATAAATAAAATAAATTAATTTAAACTTATACCTATTCAAAATATTTTAATTACAAATATTTTTTTATATAAATTAATTTTTAATCTCTCTTATAAATTTTATTAATTTGTTTTTTCCAAAAGAAATCTCCCTCTATTTGTTTTTTTTAAAGAAATCCACCTTTATCTCTACAAATAGTGACTAAAAGTTTTGGATATCACAATACTTATTAGTCCTTGCCAAAGACATAGAGGGACTATAGCAATCGATAATTCATTAACTTTATATTAGTTTGTCGTTTGACTACAAATTTTTGCATACTTTCTAATGTTTGAACTACAGAACTAAAAGCATTATTTTTTATATAATAAAAAAACCCATATATGTCATGATCTGATTAAATGGTAGATTTGAGGTCTTATTGCCAGCTTCGCTATTCCCAATGAATTATATGTTGCCATATCCAAAGTTTTATCTTGTGCAGTACGTTTTTTTATTTGTACCATTCATATTGAAATGTTTAGATATCCAAAGTTTATAGTGATCGATAATTCCTTGACTTTATATTAGTTTTTTGTTTGACTACAAATTTTTGCATAATTTCTATTGTTCGAACTACATAACTAAAAACATTATTTATTTATTTATATATTTATTATAAAAAAACCCATGTATGTCATGATCTCGTTGTTGGATAATAGAATCGAGGTCTTATTGCTTGGTTATTATTATTAATATTATTTTTATTAATGTATTTGTCCTATTATTATTATTCCTGTGTATTTGTATTGAAATGTTTGCATACCGAAGGTTTAGATCATTGACACTTTTTTTGAGGTGCTTGAATAGGCCTGACAACTTAAATATTTACATGGCGCGAGGTCCTGAAACATGCCTGACAACTTAAATGTTTGCATACTGTGAGGCCCTTAGACAACCTGAAAGCCTTAAATGTTTATCTAAATAGGCTTCTAGGAGTACATTTTTCCTCGAAATTTTCCATAGAATGTTGAAGTGAATTTGGACAATATTGTTGTCCACCGCTAGTTGAATAGGCATTGTATCTTTCATACTTCTTCTAGGCTTAGAATGCAATTTCGTCATCGTTGAAGCTACATACATTGTTTACTGGTTCGGTGGGTGCTTCTTCTTCGCTGGTTCGTCAGTTGCTGCTTGTTGTTGTTTAGTTCACAATTCGACCTGCGCTTCTGCCTTTCATCGTTTTGGAGTAAGTTTCCATGCCACAATTTCATTTTCTATTCCTTCTTTGCTGTTCAGTGTATGCAGTTTGCAAGTAAGAATGTTTGCTTATTTCAACTGACATGCTTGTACTTGAGATATTATATGTAGACCAAAGAAACTGCAAAATTATATTTCCATGTCTGGAAGCATATCTGGATACTTTTCCATAGAAAACCAAAATCATTTAATTTCTTAATATTTTGTGGCTTGTAATATATTTTGGGCAGGGAAAAAATTTATATATTTACAACCATGGATGGAGAAAAGAAAAAGGTTCATGTTTCTGACTATATTTTATTCTATTCGTTGATTCTCATTTACTACATGTGCATATTACTTGTTCTCCGGTGCATATCGACTTCTATTCATGTTCATTGTATTTTGTGCATTCTCACATTCAAACAAACATAATAGCTGGAGAAAACCACATAGTCTTGATTGCAGCGGTGGAAGAGGAGATACAAAAGCACATGCTTGTACTGTTATTTCATATTTCGTTGTTTTGTATTTCATTTATTCTCTGTATATGTGTTCACCTAGTTTATTGTATGTAGATATTGCGTATCTTCCTACATAATAACTTATCTTCATTACATGTCTTCTTGCATACTAACTTCCTTCATGTCCATTGTATTTTTCCTGCATTGCTACATTTAAAAAAACAGAATGGATGGAGAGGACGATGGACTCTTTGGTGCGAATGTAGACGAGGAGTTATAGAGGTGCATACCTGTACTCTTATTTCATATTCTAGTGTTGAGTATTTCATTTATTGTTTGTGTATTTGTTCTACTGCTTTGCACCTTTTTTGTTGTATGTATATACTACATATCTTTTTGCTTATTCTCATGTGAATCGTATTCTTTTTGCTGTTACATTGAAATAAATAGAACTGTATTTCTTTCTTCATACTAACTTGCCTTCATGTCCATTGTATCTTCGACATTGCTACCTTGGAAGAAACATATTGGTTGGACAAGAAGATGAATTCTTGTATGCAACATCAGAGGGGTCTGTGGTACAATATTCAAAAAGGTATACCAACTGTGCTAGTAAATTAAATATACAAAGCGGGTGGGGGCATATAATATTGGACTAGAAAATGATGATTTGGCAACAATGGGCCTTTGTGCCCTCCCCATTTCTATTTTTTCCATTTTCTATTATCCCTTTTTCTTTCTAATTGCTCTGCTTAGTCGTCTTTCCGAACATGCCTTGGTGCACGGGTTGGCAGGCTCACGGGTTCACATTTATGGTCATGCTTCAACCTTATTCCATAATTACCCACTTTGTCGATTGTGGGTGTCGGGCTGGCGGGTTCAAGATTGCGCCTCTAGTTTCCAAGGTTCCGTGATATAAAAATTGGCCGTCGTGCCCTGCCATCTTGCCTTGTTTATGGTTTACACATTTTTTCAGTCAAAAAATCTGAGGCATACAATTTGACCCTCTGGTCCTCATGTTTCCTGAGTATCCCTTGACACCCTATTTCGTATTCCATCTCCTTCCACCCTGCATGTGACATTAAGAAAAATTATGGACAATATAAAATGCATATGCTTGTTTAGTCCTTCTAATGTTCATCTACACATGCTTGCATCAGAAAACGTTGGACTAGTGACATGGCCATGAGCAGTCAGTCATCCCATACATCAACAGACCGACACGGCCAAAGGTAAAGATGCGTACATTATGTTACTAGTATGTTTACCAAACAAATATCCTCAGCTATTTATTCATCTATGACATGGTGAATATGATGATGTCATCTGCAACACATACTTTGCAGTTCACAAGAAGTATCAACAAGTACAAGTGAGACACCGAACATAACGTAGGTTCCGCAGACTAAGAGGTCTGGTTGCAAAACTCTGGCTCCATAGTTCATCCAAGTTGTGCGTCTACTTGTAAATTTATGCCAGGAAAAAAATAAAACAAAAAAATAATGCACACTACCATTCACTTTACTTTTCCTGTTCAAAAATTGTCACCAGGTCTAAACTTGTAACACCCAAAATACTATCAATAGGGGGCTTGAACAACGGCTGAACTGGACAAGTGTTCATCAGGGAAATAATGGTCGTCTATAACACCTACTTGGGCAAGGAAAACAAAATTAGATCCATTATGTGTGATGACATGAAAGACAAGGAGGTCATGATGATAGTCACACTGACTATTCCTGCACAACTTGTTCATAAACATGCAGAAAAGATATTGCCAGGTAATGGGATATCCATTACAAATTTTAATATATTGCCCAAAATAGTATATGACCATGGTGATTGTGATCGGATTATTTCGCTCAAAGAAACAAGTATTGTGGAAAAAGTTCTCGCTATTTGTTCATGATATCGTTTCGTACTGGACGCAACTATCATCCAACTTGCACATAGCAACGACATTTACCCAATCAGAACCATTGGTGCAACTGTCACACTTACGAGAAAACTTGGCTTGCAACACATTCTCCATATAAAATATGGAGAGTCAGACAACGACAAGCAAATGATACCATTCTCCATATCCAGTTTTGTCCTTTACTTTCTCATGTTCATGTATCTCGGTTAAGTTACACAAATATTGCACTGTTCCATGTTGCAGTTGGAATTGTTCGATACCTATTCAAATTTGTTTTTGTCAATGGAACAACAATTGCATAACAAAGAAAAGGGATGTAACAAAGAAAAGGGATGTAGAGAAATGATCTTTCGCACAACCCAAGCAACATTTGTAACATAATTGAGAGCAGACATAGTACAGAATCTCAAGAAAATAACTAGCTCTACAACTGTTGTGCGTATACATCTACAGATTCATCCTCACTTAGCTCATACAAATAGCCTTCACCAAATTTCTGCGGTTTTTTTTTATTTTTTTATTTTTTTGGGGTGCAGTTGTATATTATATTGTTCAATATATTAATTGCTATGCTCACGTTTCCAGGTTGAAGGTGTTTTGGTTGCAGCAGATGCATACTCGACCCCCTTTGAGCTTGTATGTGCGAAATGCAACTCTCCTGCTTCTACTTCTGATTTGATAAGTGATGATACAATTGATTGTCTGTGATGCAATGAAAAATTTCCATACATATATGGACATTGCCTCAATGCTGCCATCCGAACCGTGGGCAACACAATCGTGCATTCTACAATTAGACAACCTCTGTTACAATATGTATTTCTTGGGTTAGCAGAATTGTCATATGAAGCATACCTACAAAAAAATACAAACAATGTCTACATGCTGCGCGACTTTCGGATACATAACAAAATTTTCTTAAATGAGGACAATGTAATATTGCATATCGGCTGAAGAAAATAAAAATAAAAATCATATCAAGCTTTGGTAGGAAACATATCGATAGACTTTTGTTCATATCCCATGGCCCCGGTTATTTTCTCATGGGAACATATACCATATGTAAGAGAAAACCAATGCCATGACGTGTTTTTTTAATATATCAAATTGTTTGATGCAAAGGTCGATGCGTGTTACTCTATGGAACCTTGTGGGATCTTGCTTGAGTCCTGTTTGGTGTTTACTTGGTTCCTGGTTGTATGCTTCGTTATGGAAAATTAATAATACATTCAGGATCTTCACAATTTTTCTATGATATTAAATACTATAGAGGACATGCTTTGCCCTTTAATATAAGCTTCGTGACGCAAATGTAGTATGTGGCTCGTTTTAGCATTTTTCCTTGATCGATGAACTTAGCAAAATTAATCTCCTGGAATAATTTGAAATAAAAGAATATATACTGTGCGAAGTCCAATGGAGCTAGCATATCAACAAGAGGACATTAAAATTTAAATTCGTTGTTGTTATACTTGCTGTGAAGTTGAAATTACAATAACTTTACTTAGACATCCAAAAATTGATTGTGTTGTAGCTTTTCGAGGCTTCTCTTATACAAACAGATCCTAGAAACTATAAGCATGGCTCGCTGTATCTATTCCTTGATTGAAGAACCTGTTCACATGTTTAATGCACTTCATAGTTATTGTTAAAACCATAAACGAGGATTTCTTAAACCAATTCCCGCTTCTGAAAATTACCATCCCCTTTCTTTTTCCCCTGTGCTTTCCATTTCTGATTACTTACTTATTTTTCAGAAAATATCTACGTGCGGAAGTTGGCGGATTCACATCTTCAGATTTCCACTTACTTTTATATCACTACCCTGACCGACCGCTTCCCAGTTTCATATTGAAAAACTTTTTGGATCACAGGTTCCCGGATAGGCGGGTTCAACATTGCGTTTTCATTGTTCCGCCGTCTGCAAACAAAACTCAGACTTCCACGATCTACAAATTAACAAACAAATGCCCCTTTATCTCGTTTTTAGCACTTTTCCTTGATCGATGAACCTAGCAAAATTAATCTCCAGGAATAATTTGAAATAAAAGAATATATACTATGCGAAGTCCAATGGAACTATCATATCAACAAGATGACATTAAAATTCAAATTCGTTGTTGTTAATACTTGCGGTGAAGCAGACAATACAATAACTTTACTTACACATCCCAAAATTAATTTCCTTGTAGCTTTTCGACACTTTTCTTATACAAACATATCTTGGAAACTATAAGCATGGCTCGTTGCATCTATTCCTTAATTGAAGAACCTATTCACATGTTTAATTCACTTCATAGTTATTGTTAAGACCATCAATGGGTCTTTCTTACACTAATTCCCGCTTCCGAAAATTGTCATCCCCTTTCTTTTTTCCATCTTCTTTCCATTTTTGGTTACTTATTTTTTCGAAAAATTTCTAGGTGCGGGAGTTGGCGGATTCACGTCTTTAGATTTCCACTTACTTTTATATCACCAACCCGACCGATCGCTTCCCCGTTTCATATTGAACAATTTTTTTGGATTGCGGGTTCTCGAATAGGCGGGTTACCAGATATGCAGGTTCAACATTTTGTTTCCATTGTTCCATCGCCTGCTAACAACACCCATACTTCCGCGAGCTACAAATTAGAAAACAAATTCCCCTTTATCTTGTTTTTAGCACTTTTCCTTGATCGATGAACTTAGCAAAATTAATTCCTTGGAATAATTTGAAATAAAAGAATATACTATGCGAAGTCCAATGGAACTATAATATCAACGAGAGGACATTAAAATTCAATTTTGTCGTTGTTAATACTTGTGGTGAAGCTGACAGTACAATAACTTTACTTACACATCCCAAAATTGATTTCCTTGTAGCTTTTCGACGCTTCTCTTATACAAACAAATCCTGAAAACTATAAGTATGGCTCGCTGTATCTATTCCTTAATTGAAGAACCTATTCACATGTTTACTGCACTTCATAGTTATTGTTAAGACAATGGGGCTTTCTTACACCAATTCTCGCTTCCGAAAATTTCCATCCTCTTTCTTTTTTTCCATCTGCTTTCCATTTCTGGTTACTTACTCATTTTTTAGAAAATGTTTAGGTGCGGGAGTTGGCGGATTCACGTCTTCAGATTTCCACTTACTTTTATATCACCAACCCGACCGATCGCTTCCCCGTTTCATATTGAACAAACTTTTTGGATCGCGGGTTCCCGAATAGGCAGGTTCAACATTGCGTTTCCATTGTTCCGCCGCCTGCAATCTACAAATTAGCAAACAAATTCCCCTTTATCTCGTTTTTAGCACTTTTCCTTGATCGATGAACTTAGCAAAATTAATTCCTTGGAATAATTTGAAATAAAAGAATATATACTACGTGAAGTCTAATGGAACTATCATATGAACAAGAGGACATTAAAATTCAAATTCGTCGTTGTTATTCTTGCGATGAAGCTAACAGAAAAAAAACTTTACTTAAACATCCCAAAATTGATTTTCTTGTAACTTTTCGACGCTTCTCTTATACAAACTGATCTTGGAAACCATATACATCGCTCGTTGCATCTATTCCTTGATTGAAGAACCTATTAACATGTTTAATGCACTTCATAGTTACTTTTAATACCATAAATGGGGATTTCTTACACCAATTCCCACTTCCGAAAATTGCCATCCCCTTTTTTTTTGCCCTCTGCTTTCCCTTTTTGGTTACTTACTCATTTTTCAGAAAATGTCTAGGTGCGGGAGTTGGTGGATTCACGTCTTCAGATTTCCATTGTTACTTTATATCACCAGCCCCACCGACCACTTCCCCGTTTCATATTGAACAAACTTTTTGAATCACGGGTTCCCGGATAGGCGGGTTCAACATTGCGTTTCCATTGTTCCGCCACCTGTAAAAAACACCCGAACTTCCGCGATCTACAAATTAGAAAACAAGTTCCCCTTCATCTCGTTTTCTTTCACTTTCTGTATACTTCTTCCTTTTTCCGAATGTGTCCTGCTTTTATATACAACACCCGAAGTTCTGCATTATACAAATTGCTTGCTCAACATTGCTCTTCCACTGTTCCCCTACGTACAAACAACACCTGAAATTCTGTGATATACAAATTGATGGCTGAAATATGCATTGTGACATACAATTTGACCATCGACCCCTCATGTCTCCTAGGTATATCTTGTGACCCTTTTTTTATTGTAACCCGCCCGACCGCTTTCCATACTTGGGCATTTCTTGGAATGTGTTTCGCGAGTTGGCAGGTGGACGAAATGTACTATGCTTAGTCGCTCTTCGCCATCCCCACTACCTTCATATTTCTTTCTAGATATGCAATTATTAAGCTTTAATGCTAGTAGTTCATCTTGCACGAGCCGTTAAGATTGTCATTAATGTCCGGAAGGCCACATAAGAATTGTCATTAATACGAATTAAACCAAGATTTGCAGAAAAGAGTGTTATCCTTTCCATGTATTCATTTCAAACATGATGCAATCTCTTTCGTGCGTCGACTGATTGGCGCCTTTAAGAAATCTCTAATTCTTAATTGCTCTTTTCCATCACCGCCACCTTCGCACTTTTTTCTAAATATGCAATTAGTGAGATTTAATGGTAACAACTCATTATGCATGAACGCTGGAGATTGTCATTGATCAACGAAAGGCTCGAGGAGATCTTCCATTGATACGCATTAAACCAAGATTTGCGAGGGGTTATATTATCCCTCCCCAATTTTCATTTCAAACATTTTTTGGAGCAAATGGAAATTCTCGTTAACTTATGGCAATAGTTCTGTCCAGATACAGTAAACACCTTCGGGCATGATCGCCAGAGGTTCCAGTATTCCAAGGTATATTCTTACTACTCATCTCCCTCCGCCTAGGAGAAAAAAAGGAGATGGTCTGTTGGTGCATCGAGAGATATATTTCAAGCCAAAGAATTCCAAAGCAACCCTACCTGCTCAGACAACCTGTCTAGTTGCATTGATGGATGGCGCAGAGGTTGATGCGATGGATTCTGAGCTAGAAGAAGATGATCTGATGGACGATGATACAACAATGGATGATGGAAATGCATATATTGTTCCCACTCATGCGCCCAAATTGAAATCAACCATAACCGACGGTACTTCCCGGCTCGACGATGGCGGTCCTGACAACACTAAAAGAAGGAGTTTTAGAAAATAAAATGACGCTGAATGCAATTGCTGCTTTGCAACTCGAAATTAGGAATTCTAGAGGTCCAAATTAGTCTGTTCTAGGCAAAAGTATTTCACTGTAAATAAATGATCTGTTGATGCTCCCAAAGATATATTTCAAGCCAAAAAACTATTCAATTATGGGACCATTGTCCTGTTCTCTAGATATACAATCAACATATTAGGGAATGAGGATTAGAACTCCCACTGGTGCAAGGCATATTCCTACTAGTCATCTCCTTCCACCTAGAATGGACTAATTTGGGCCTCTTGAATTGCACGTGCAACCTGTGTCCCTGAAGTTTTCGATTGTGGGAAGATGATTTCTTGGTGTGTCCCACCTTCAGTTAAGGGCTATTCCATTTTCCCTGCAACATTTTTCGTCTTCTTCCTCATGGGAAGCTTCTCAGAACTATCAATTTTACCATAGGATGATCCATCGAGGAGAAGACTACAAGGATTTCCTAAAAAAAAGCATGGTAATCAGTTTTGTATGCATCTTGAAGAGCATCTTGATGGCTCCTACATGTTGTAGATCCTGTGCCTGTGTTTATGGCAGATATGTTCAATGTTTTGACCCAAAGAACTCGGTCCAATCTCCAAGGATAAATATATAGTGCTCAATATTCTTTTTTTTTTTAATGGATTTGCTATTAAACTTTTTTCCTTGGAGTCTTGGTTGCTGCTTCTTTTCTGGATTTAACACCTCTTCTCATTGGCATGGTTCGGTAGTCTCGTAGTTCTTCGATATTGTATTTGCTTAGGTAAATTGTTCTAAAATGGAACATCTAACAATTATATGACAATGCACTTTGTCGATCCATCATGCTTTCATGGAAACAAAAAATGAATTTCAGACAGTTTCAAACCAACATTCAATTCTATTCGTAATGCAGATAGAACATAGCAATACCAAATCACAATGTTGCAGCAAGATCGTCATTCTTGTTTCTAGACATGTAATTATTAAGCTTTAATGCTAACAACCCATAATGCAATAAGTTTAATACTTAAGTTAAAATATATGTTCCAATGATGGAAGAATGTATCAAGAACACACTTACTCCCACAAGTTGCAATAAAATCTAATCTTCAACAAAACATTTGCTGACAATTACTAGAAAATGATGCTTTTGCAACAATGGGGCTTGTTTGAAACCAATCTGCGCTTACGAAAATTGTCCTCCGCCTTTCTATTTTCCCACTCTTTTATCCCCTGTAGTTTTTCTTTCTGATTACTTAGTCGTTTTTCCAAAAATGTCTTGCCGCGCGGGTTGGAGGATTCATCCGTTTCGACCTAGCGCTTCCTCTTTGTCTAAATTGCACTTTCCATTGTTCCGTGACCATCAAACAACACTCTGGCTTCTATGATATGCAGATTTACTTCTAGAATCCCACATCATCCCCTCTTTCATGTTACACATTTTGCACCGAAATGTTCCGATATATACAATTTGACAGTCGGGGCCTTACGGCTCCTCAGGAACCCGCCACCCTATTTTGAAGCCCATCTGACCGCTTTCCACACTTGACCATTTCTTGACATCTCTTTGGCAGATCATCGAGTTCGTGGGTTCAAGAAATTTCAAATTTACAGTTGTTGTTTCCTGTGCCTGCTACCTTCATATTTCTTTCCAAGTATATGCAATATGTATACAACTTATCCAACAACATACATAAACTATCTTGCCAGGAAATGGACCATATATTGTAGATTTGAATATATTGGACCTTCTTTTCCCTCTTCTATACTTGACTAAATTTCAGTTTCTTTTCCCCCTCTACTCTCTCTTTCTCGTTACTTAGTTTTTTTTTCGAAAATGCTACTCCAACCAACCATTAGCCATTCGATGCCTAGGCAATTTTCTCATCGCGAATTCCCGGGAAGGCGGGCTCTATATTGCACTTCCATTGTTCCGTGGCCTGCAAAAAACACCTGGACCTCTGCGACATACAGATTTTCTGCCACACTCCCACATCATACCCTCTTCAATGATACACAGTTTGCACATGAAAGTTCTAAGACCTGCAATTTGACCTTCGGGTCCTCACGTCTCTTGGGGAACTATTGTCACCCAGTTTTCAAGCCCCTGCGTCCACTTTCCATATTTCTCCATTTCTTGGAATCTCTTTCACGCCTCCAATTCCATACTTACCCAAATTTTTTTGCTTGCGGATTCCCTAACATGCGGACTGCA
>JASDQU010100594.1:162057-176254 GCA_032191745.1 Picea mariana | reverse complement strand
TTTTTAAATAATGCTATTTTATAATATTTTTTTTAGTTAAAAATTCTTGAGTTGTGAGATTGGTGAGCTGCCACGACTTAGGGGTATCTAAGCTGTCAAAATCACTTGGGGATCGCATCCAATCTGGACCGTACCAACTTTTAATATGGATGGATTTGAGGTGTCCCCAGAGGTTTCGAACTAGTGACTTCACTTACAGAGTGTCTTAATAGCACACTCCCTCAACGACTACTCTACACCATAAAGACTTTAAAATTTGGACATGGGCGTGGGCTTTGATCCACTTATGTGTGCATGGGTCACGATACCATTTAATATAGCATCTCTGAGTGCAACCACACATTCGACCACTACCTCAAGGTGCCCCCATGCATTTAGGTAAAGCCCTCACGAGAATTGAACCTTGCCTAAAAGTGAAAAACTCCTAGCTTTCCAACATTGGATCCAACCCCTTTAAACTTATAATAAACTATTTACATTATAAATATGTTTATAATTAATTTTAAAATTCAATTAAAGTAAAAACATTTTATAACATAGAATAAAAAATATATATATTTGGGAAAAATTTAATATGTTATATTTAATATTATATAAAACATATCAACTTAAAAATAATATAAATAAAATAAATTAATTTAAACTTATACCTATTCAAAATATTTTAATTACAAATAATTTTTTATATAAATTACCTTTTAATCTTTCTTATAAATTTTATTAATTTGTTTTTTTCAAAAGAAATCTCCCTTTATTTGTTTTTTCTAAAGAAACCCACCTTTATCTCTACAAATAGTGACTACAAGTTTTGGATATCACAATACTTATTAGTCCCTGCCGAAAGCGTAGAGGGACTATAGCAATCGATAATTCATTGACTTTATATTAGTTTGTCGTTTGACTAATTTTTTTTGCATACTTTCTAATGTTCGAACTATAGAACTAAAAACATTATTTTTTGTATAATAAAAAAACCCATATATGTCATGATCTGATTGAATGATAGATTTGAGGTCATATTGCCAACTTCGCTATTCCCAATGAATTATATGTTGCCATATCCAAAGTTTTATCTTGTGCAGTACGTTTTTTTATTTGTACCATTCATATTGAAATGTTTAGATATCCAAAGTTTATAGTGATCGATAATTCGTTGACTTTATATTAGTTTTTTGTTTGTGTAAGGTAGCTAGAGAGGTAGTGGAGGGGCCCAGAGGGCCCATAGTGATGATAGTGGAGACCATTCAATGTTAGGCGGACTAGGTCCACTATATTATTAAATAAGGCCCACTATGGTAGTTAGATATAATAAATGAGTAATTAGATATAATAAATGTAAGAGGACTTCTTAGAAGGTTCTACTTCTAGAAGATTCCTCCTCTAGAATGTTATGAGTTGATGGTAGCACTATATAAAGGGGTTCAAGCAATGTAATGAAACATGAAGAGAAGTATTGTATTTGGAGCGGTAGCTCAATAGGAGGATGCTCCCTTGAAGAGGCAAGTGAATAGGAGAGGATCCCTTCCATAATAGGATCCATTGTATGGTGTTGCCCTACCTCAAGGGTACTTCTAGAAGTCCTCTTACATTTATTATATCTAATTACTCATTTATTATATCTAGCTACCACAGTGAGCCTTATTTAATAATATAGTGGACCTAGTCCACCTTACATTGAATGGTCTCCACTATCATCACTATGGGCCCTCTGGGCCCCTCCACTACCTCTCTAGCTACCTTACAGTTTGACTACAAATTTTTGCATAATTTCTATTGTTCGAACTACATAACTAAAAACATTATTTATTTATTTATATATTTATTATAAAAAAACCCATGTATGTCATGATCTTGTTGTTGGATAATAGAATCGAGGTCTTATTGCGAGGTTATTATTATAATTATTAATATTATTTTTATTAATGTATTTGTCCTATTATTATTAGTCCTTTGTATTTGTATTGAAATGTTTGCATACCGAAGGTTTAGATCATTGACACTTTTTTTGAGGTGCTTGAATAGGCCTGACAACTTAAATGTTTACATGGCGCGAGGTCCTGAAACATGCCTGACAACTTAAATGTTTGCATATTGTGAGGCCCTTAGACAACCTGAAAGCCTTAAATGTTTATCTAAATAGGCTTCTCGGAGTACATTTTTCCTCGAAATTTTCCACACAATGTTGAAGTAAATTTGGACAATATTGTTGTCCACCGCTAGTTGAATAGACATTGTATCTTTCATACTTCTTCTAGGCTTAGAATGCAATTTCGTCATCGTTGAAGCTACATACATTGTTTACTGGTTCGGTGGGTGCTTTTTCTTCGCTAGTTCGTCGGTTGCTGCTTGTTGTTGTTTGGTTCACAATTCGACCTGCGCTTCTGCCTTTCATCATTTTGGAGTAAGTTTCCATGCCACAATTTCATTTTCTATTCCTTCTTTGCTGTTCAGTGTTTGCAGTTTGCAAGTAAGGATGTTTGCTTATTTCTACTGACATGCTTGTACTTGAGATATGATATGTAGACCAAAGATACTACAAAATTATATTTCCATGTCTGGAAGCATATCTGGATACTTTGCCATAGAAAACCAAAATCATTTAATTTCTTAATATTTTGTGGCTTGTAATATATTTTGGGCAGGGAAAAACTGTATATATTTACAACCATGGATGGAGAAAAGAAAAGGTTCATGTTTATGACTATATTTTATTCTATTCGTTGATTCTCATTTACTATATGTGCATATTACTTGTTCTCCGGTGCATACCGGCTTCTATTCATGTTCATTGTATTTTGTGCGTTCCCACATTCAAACAAACATAATAGCTGGAGAAAATGACAGAGTCTTGACTGCAGCGGTGGAAGAGGAGATACAAAGGTACATGCTTGTACTGTTATTTCTTATTCCGTTGTTTTGTATTTCATTTATTGTCTGTATATGTGTTCACCTAGTTTATTGTATGTAGATATTGCGTACCTTCCTACATAATAACCTATCTTCATTACATGTTTTCCTGCATACTAACATCCTTCATGTCCATTGTATTTTTCCTGCATTGCTACATTTAAAAAAACAGAATGGATGGAAAGGATGATGGACTCTTTGGCGTGAATGTAGACGAGGAGTTATAGAGGTGCATACCTGTACTCTTATTTCATATTCTAGTGTTGAGTATTTCGTTTATTGTTTGTGTATTTGTTCTACTTGTTCTATTGCTTTGCACCTTTTTTGCTGTATGTATATACTACGCATCTTTTTGCTTATTCTCATGTGAATCGTATTCTTTTTGCTGTTACATTGAAATAAATAGAACTATATTTCTTTCTTTTACATGTCTTTTTTCATACTAGATTCCCTTTATGTCCATTGTATATTCGACGTTGCTACCTTGGAAGAAACAAATTGGTTGGACAAGAAGATGAATTCTTGTATGCAACATCAGAGGGGTCTGTGGTACAATCTTCAAAAAGGTATACCAACTGTGCTAGTAAATTAAATATACAAAGTAGGTGGGGGCATATAATATTGGACTAGAAAATGATGATTTGGCAACAATGGGCCTTTGTGCCCTCCCCATTTCTATTTTTTCCATTTTCTATTATCCCTTTTGCTTTCTAATTGCTCTGCTTAGTCATCTTTCCGAACATGCCTTGGTGCACGGGTTGACGGGCTCACGGGTTCACATTTATGGTCACGCTTCTACCTTATTCCATAGTTACCCACTTTGTCGATTGCGAGTGCCGGGCTGGCGAGTTCAAGATTGCGCCTCTGACTTCCAAGGTTTCGTGATATACAAATTGGTCGTCGTGCCCTGCCATCATGCCTTGTTTACAGTTACACATTTTTTCAGTCAAAAATTTCGAGGCATACAATTTGACCCTCTGGTCCTCATGTTTTCTGAGTATCCCTTGACACCCTATTTCGTATTCCATCTCCTTCCACCCTGCATGTGACATTAAGAACAATTATGGACAATATACAATGCATATGCTTGTTTAGTCCTTCTGATGTTCATCTACACATGATTTCATCAGAAAACGTTGGACTAGTGACATGGCCATGAGCAGTCAGTCATCCCATACATCAGTAGACTGACAAGGCCAAAGGTAAAGATGCATACATTATGTTACTAGTATGTTTACCAAACAAATATACTCAACTATTTATTCATTTATGACATGGTGAATATGATGATGTCATCTACAACACATACTTTGCAGTTCACAAGAAGTATCAACAAGTACAAGCGAGACACCGAACATAACGCAGGTTCCGTAGACTAAGAGGTCTGGTTGCAAAACTCTGGATCCATAGTTCATCCAAGTTGTGCGTCTACTTGTAAATTTATGCGAGGAAAAAAAGAAAACAAAAAAATAATGCACACTACCATTCACTTTAATTTTCCCGTTCAAAAATTATCACCAGGTCTAAACTTGTAACACCCAAAATACTATCAAGAGGGGGCTTGAATAGCCGCTGAACTGGACAAGTGTTCATCACGAAAATAATGGTCGTCTATAACACCTACTTGGGCAAGGCAAACAAAATTAGATTCATTATGCATGATGGCATGACAGACAAGGAGGTCATGATGATAGTCACACTGACTATTCCTACACAACTTGTCCATAAACATGCATAAAAGATATTGCCAGGTAATGGGATATCCATTACAAATTTTAATATATTGCCCAAAACAATATATGACCATGGTGATTGTGATCGGATTATTTCGCTCAAAGAAACAAGTATTGTGGAAAAAATTCTAGCTATTTGTTCATGATATCGTTTCGTCCTGGACGCAACTATCATCCAACTTGCACATAGCAACGACATTTACCCACTCAGAACCATTGTCACAACTATCACACTAGCGAGAAAACTTGGCTCACAACACATTCTCCATATAAAATATGGAGAGTTAGACAACGACAAGGCAATTATACCATTCTCCATATCCAGTTTTGTCCTTTACTTTCACATGTCCATGTATCTCGGTTCAGTTACACAAATATTGCACTGTTCCATGTTGCAGCTGGAATTGTTCGATACCTATTCCAATTTGTTTTCGTCAATGGAACAACAATTGCATAAAGGACAATTTCCACTTATGCTCTTCAAAAATATAACAAAGAAAAGGGATGTAGAGAAATGATCTTTCGCACAACCCAAGCAACATTTGTAACATAATTGAGAGCAGACATAGTACAGGATCTCAAGAAAATAACTAGATCTACAACTGTTGTTCATATACATCTATAGATTCATCCTCACTTTGCTCATACAAATAGCCTTCACCAAATTTCTGTGGTTTTTTTATTTTTTTGGGGTGCAGTTGTATATTATATTGTTCGATATATTAATTGCTATGCTCATGTTTTCAGGTTGAAGGTGTTTTGTTTGCAGTGGATGCATACTCGACCCCCTTTGAGCCTGTATGTGTGAAATGAAACTCTCCTACTTCTGCTTCTGATTTGATAAGTGATGATACGATTGATTGTCTGCGATGCCGTGAAAAATGTCCATACATATATGGACATTGCCTCAATGCTGCCATCCGAACCGTGGGAAACACAACCGTTCATTCTACAATAAGACAACCTCTATTACAAGATGTGCTTCCTGGGTTAGCAAAATTGTCATATGAAGCATACCTACAAAAAAATACAAACAATGTCTACATGCTGCACGACTTTCAAATACATAACAAATTTTTCTTAAATGAGGACAATGTAATATTGCATATCGGATGAAAAAAATAAAAAATAAAAATCATATCAAGCTTTGGTAGGAAACATATCGACAGAATTTTGTTCATATCCCATGGCCCCGGTTATTTTCTCATGGGAACATATACCATATGTAAGAGAAAACCAATGCCATGACGTGTTTTTTTTATATATCAAATTGTTTAATGCAAAGGTCGATGTGTGTTGCTCTATGGAACCTTGTGAGATCTTGCTTGAGTCTTGTTTGGTGTTTACTTGGTTCTTGGTTGTATGCTTCGTTCTGGAAAATTAATAATACATTTAGGATCTTTGCATTTTTTCTATGATATTAAAGACTATAGAGGACATTCTTTGCCCTTTAATATAAGCTCTGTGACGCAAATGTAGTATGTGGCTCATTTTAGCATTTTTCCTTGATCGATGAACTTAGCAAAATTAATCTCCTGGAATAATTTGAAATAAAAGAATATATACTGTGCGAAGTCCAATGGAGCTAGCATATCAACAAGAGGACATTAAAATTCAAATTTGTCATTTTTATACTTGCTGTGAAGCTTAAATTACAATAACTTTACTTAGACATCCAAAAATTGATTGTGTTGTAGCTTTTCGAGGCTTCTCTTATACAAGCAGATCCTGGAAACTATAAGCATGGCTCGCTGTATCTATTCCTTGATTGAAGAACCTGTTCACATGTTTAATGCACTTCATAGTTATTGTTAAAACCATCAATGAGGATTTCTTAAACCAATTCCCGCTTCCGAAAATTACCATCCTCTTTCTTTTTGCCCCGTGCTTTCTGTTTCTGGTTACTTACTCATTTTTCAGAAAATCTCTATGTGCAGAAGTTGGCGGATTCACGTCTTCAGATTTCCACTTACTTTTATATCACTAGCCTAATCGACCGCTTCCCAGTTTCATATTGAAAAACTTTTTGGATCACGGGTTCCCGGATAGGCGGGTTCAAGATTCCGTTTTCATTGTTTCACCGCCTGCAAACAAAACTTGGACTTCCACGATCTACAAATTAACAAACAAATTCCCCTTTATCTCGTTTTTAGCACTTTTCCTTGATCGATGAACCTAGCAAAATTAATCTCCTGGAATAATTTGAAATAAAAGAATATATACTATGCAAAGTCCAATGGAACTATCATATCAACGAGATGACATTAAAATTAAAATTCGTCATTGTTAATACTTGCGGTGAAGTTGACAGTACGATAACTTTACTTACACATCCCAAAATTAATTTCCTTGTAGCTTTTCGACACTTCTCTTATACAAACAGATCCTAGAAACTATAAGCATGGCTCGTTGTATCTATTCCTTAATTGAAGAACCTATTCACATGTTTAATTCACTTCATAGTTACTGTTAAGACCATCAATGGGGCTTTCTTACACTAATTCCCGCTTCCGAAAATTGCCATCCCCTTTCTTTTTTTCCATCTTCTTTCCATTTCTGGTTACTTACTCGTTTTTTCAGAAAATTTCTAGGTGTGGGAGTTGGCGGATTCACGTCTTTAGATTTCCACTTACTTTTATATCACCAACCCGACCGATCGCTTCCCCGTTTCATATTGAACAATTTTTTTGGATTGCGGGTTCTCGAATAGGCGGGTTACCGGATAGGCGGGTTACCTGATAGGTAGGTTCAACATTGTGTTTCCATTGTTCCGCCGCCTGCAAACAACACCCATACTTCCGTGATCTACAAATTAGAAAACAAATTCCCCTTTATCTCGTTTTTAGCACTTTTCCTTGATCAATGAACTTAGCAAAATTAATTCCCTGGAATAATTAGAAATAAAAGAATATATACTATGCGAAGTCCAATGGAACTATAATATCAATGAGAGGACATTAAAATTCAAATTCGTTGTTTTTAATACTTGTGGTGAAGCTGACAGTACAATAACTTTACTTACACATCCCAAAATTGATTTCTTTGTAGCTTTTCAACGCTTCTCTTATACAAACAAATCCTAGAAACTATAAGTATGGCTCGCTGTATCTATTCCTTAATTGAAGAACCTGTTCACATGTTTATTGCACTTCATAGTTACTGTTAAGACCATCAATGGGGTTTTCTTACACCAATTCCCACTTCTGAAAATTTCCATCCCCTTTCTTTTTTTCCATCCACTTTCCATTTCTGGTTACTTACTCATTTTTTTGGAAAATGTCTAGGTACAGGAGTTGGCAGATTCACGTCTTCAGATTTCCACTTACTTTTATATCACCAGCCCGACCGATCGCTTCCCCGTTTCATATTGAACAAAATTTTTCGATCGCGGGTTCCTGAATAGGCAGGTTCAACATTGCGTTTCCATTGTTCCACCACCTGCAAACAACACCCATACTTCCGCGATCTACAAATTAGCAAACAAATTCCCCTTTATCTCGTTTTTAGCACTTTTCCTTGATCGATGAACTTAGCAAAATTAATTCCTTGGAATAATTTGAAATAAAAGAATATATACTACGCGAAGTCTAATGGAACTATCATATGAACAAGAGGACATTAAAATTCAAATTCGTCGTTGTTATTCTTGCGATGAAGTTAACAGTACAAAAACTTTACTTAAACATCCCAAAATTGATTTTCTTGTAACTTTTCGACGCTTCTCTTATACAAACAGATCCTGTAAACCATATACATCGCTCTTTGTATCTATTCCTTGATTGAAGAACCTGTTAACATGTTTAATGCACTTGATAGTTACTTTTAATACCATCAATGGGGATTTCTTACACCAATTCCCGCTTCCGAAAATTGCCATCCTTTTTTTTTTTACCCTCTGCTTTCCCTTTTTGGTTACTTACTCATTTTTCAGAAAATGTCTAGGTGCGGGAGTTGGCAGATTCACGTTTTCAGATTTCCATTGTTACTTTATATCACCAGCCCGACTGACCACTTCCCTGTTTCATATTGAACAAACTTTTTGAATCGCGGGTTCCCGGATAGGCGGGTTCAACATTGTGTTTCCATTGTTCCGCCGCCTGTAAACAACACCCGGACTTCCACGATCTAGAAATTAGCAAACAAGTTCCCCTTCATCTCATTTTCTTTCGCTTTCTGTTTACTTCATCCTTTTTCCGAATGTGTCCTGCTTTTATAACAACACCCGAAGTTCCACATTATACAAATTGCTTGCTCAACATTGCGCTTTGACTGTTCCCCTACGTACAAACAACACCTGAAATTCTGTGATATACAAATTGATGGCTGAAATATGCATTGTGACATACAATTTGACCGTCGACCCCTCATGTCTCCTGGGTATATCTTGTGACCCTTTTTTTATTGTAACCCGCTCGACCGCTTTCCATACTTTGGCATTTCTTGGAATGTGTTTCGCGAGTTGGCGGGTGGACGAAATGTACTATGCTTAGTCACTCTTCGCCATCCCCACTACCTTCATACTTCTTTCTAGATATGCAATTATTAAGCTTTAATGCTAGTAGTTCATCTTGCACGAACCGTTAAGATTGTCATCAATGTTCGGAAGGTCGCATAAGAATTGTCATTAATACAAATTAAACCAAGATTTGTGGAGAAGAGTGTTATCCTTTCCATGTATTCATTTCAAACATGATGCAATCTCTTTCGTGCGTCGACTGGTTGGTGCCTTTAAGAAATCTTTAATTCTTAATCGCTCTTTTCTGTCACCGCCACCTTCACACTTTTTTCTAAATATGCAATTAGTAAGCTTTAATGGTAACAACTCATTACACATGAACGCTGGAGATTGTCATTGATCAACAAAAGGCTCGAGGAGATCTTCCATTGATGTGCATTAAACCAAGATTTGCGGAGGGTTATATTATCCCTCCCCAATTTTCATTTCAAACATTGTCTGGATCAAATGGAAATTCTCGTTAACTTATGGAAACAGTTCTGTCCAGATACAGTAAACACCTTCGGGCATGATGGCCAGAGGTTTCAGTATTCCAAGGTATATTCTTACTACTCATCTCCCTCCGCCCAGGAGCAAAAAAGGAGTTGGTCTGTTGGTGCACCGAGAGATATATTTCAATCCAAAGAATTCCAAAGCAACCCTACTTGCTCAGACAACCTATCTAGTTGCATTGATGGATGGCGCAGAGGTTGATGCGATGGATTCTAAGCTAGAAGAAGATGATTTGATGGACGACGATACAACAATGGATGATGGAAATGCATATATTGTTCCCACTCATGTGCCCAAATTGAAATCAACCATAACCAACAGTACTTCCCGTCTCGACGATGGTGGTCATGACAACACCAAAAGAAGGAGTTTCAGAAAAGAAACTGACGCTGAATGCAATTTCCTCTTTGCAACTCAAAAGTAGGAATTCTAGAGGTCAAAATTAGTATGTTCTGAGTGAAAGTATTTCACTGTAAATAAATGATCTGTTGATGCTCCCAAAGATATATTTCAAGCCAAAAAACTATTCAATTGTGGGACCATTGTCCTGTTCTCTAGATATACAATCAACATCTTAGGGAATGAGGACCAGAACTCCCACTGGTGCAAGGCATATTCCTACTAGTCATCTTCTTCCACCTAGAATGGACTAATTTGGGCCTCTCGAATTGCACGTGCAACCTGTGTCCCTGAAGTTTTCGACTGTGGGGAGGCGATTTCTTGGTGTGTCCCAACTTTCGGTTAAGGGCTATTCCGTTTTCCCTGCAACGTTTTTCATCTTCTTCCTCATGGGAAGCTTCTTAGAACTATCAATTTTACCATAAGATGATCCATTGAGGAGAAGACTACAAGGATTTCCTAAAAAAAGCATAGTAATCAGTTTTGTATGCATGTTGAAGAGCATCTCAATGGATCCTGTATGTTGCAGATCATGTGCCTGTGTTTATGGCAGATATGTTCAATGTTTTGACCCAAACAACTCGGTCCAATTTCCATGGACAGATATATAGTGCTCAATATTCTTTTTTTTTTTAATGGATTTACTATTAAACTTTTTTCCTTGGAGTCTTGCTTGCTGCTTCTTTTCTGGATTTAACACCTCTTCTCATTGGCATGGTTCGGTAGTCTTGTAGTTCTTCGATATTGTATTTTCTTAGGTAAATTGTTCTAAAATGGAGCATCTAACAATTATATGAAAATGCACTCTGTCGACCCATTAGGTTTTTATGGAAACAAAAAATGAATTTCAGACAGTTTCAAACCAACGTTCAATTCTATTCATAATGCAGATAGAACATAGCAATACCAAATCACAATGTTGCAGGAAGATCGTCATTATTGTTTCTAGACATGTAATTATTAATCTTTAATGCTAACAACCCATAATGCAATAAGTTTAATACTTAAGTTAAAATATATGTTCCAGTGATGGAAGAATGTATCAAGAACACACTTACTCCCACAAGTTGCAATAAAATCTAATCTTCAACAAAACATTTGCTGACAATTAATAGAAAATGATGCTTTTGCAACAATGGGGCTTGTTTGAAACCAATCCGCGCTTATGAAAATTTCCCTCCGCCTTTCTATTTTCCCACTCTCTTATCCCCTGTAGTTTCTCTTTTTGGTTACTTAGTCATATTTCCAAAAATGTCTTGTTGCGCGGGTTGGCGGATTCATGCGTTTCGACCTAGCGCTTCCCCTTTATCTAAATTTCACTTTCCATTGTTCCGTGACCAGCAATCAACACTCCAACTTCTGCGATATGAAGATTTAATTTTGGAATCCCACATCATCCCCTCTTCCGTGTTACACATTTTGCACCGAAATGTTCCGATATATACAATTTGACAGTCGGGGCCTTACGGCTCCTCGGGAACTCGTCACCCTATTTTGAAGCCCGTCTGACTGCTTTCCACACTTGACCATTTCTTGACATCTCTTTGGCGGATTGTTGAGTTCGCGGGTTCAATAAATTTCCAATTTCTAGTTGTTGTTTCCTGTGCTTGCTACCTTCAGATTTCTTTTCAAGTATATGCAATATGTATACAACTTCTCCAACAACATACATAAAAGATCTTGCAGCCAGGAAATGGAATATCTATTGCAGATTTGAATATATTGGACCTTCTTTTCCCTCTTCTATACTTGACCGAATTTCCGTTTCTTTTCCCCCTCTACTCTCTCTTTCTCGTTACTTAGTCATTTTTCCGAAAATGCTACTCCGACCAACCATTATCCATTCGATGCCTAGGCACTTTTTCCATCGCGAATTCCCGGGCATGCGGGCTCTATATTTCACTTCCATTGTTCCGTGGCCTGCAAACAACACCTGGACCTCTGTGATATACAAATTTTCTGCCGCACTCCAACATCATACCCTCTTCCATGATACATTGTTTGCACACGAAAGTTCTGAGACCTGCAATTTGACCTTCGGGTCCTCACGTCTCTTGGGGAACTATTGTCACCCTGTTTTCAAGCCCCTGCGTCCGCTTTCCATATTTCTCCATTTCTTGGAATCTCTTTCGTGCCTCTAATTCCATACTTACCCAAATTTTTTTTCTTGCGGATTCCCGGACATGCGGACTGCACTTCCAGTGTTCATTGACCTGCAAACAACCCCCCCGCTTCCAAGATATACAAATTGACTTTTGGACTCCTACATCAACCCTCTTTCTTGTTACACATTATGCACTCAAAAGTTCCGATCAATACAATTTGACCGTTGGGCCCTCATGTCTCCTCCGGGACCCTTGTCAACATATTTTGAAGCCCGTCTGACCACTTTACATAGCCATTTCTTGCACTATTTCGCGGATCGTCGGGTCTGCGGGTTCATCCAATTTTCAATTCCTAGTCGCTATTTTCTGTGCCCACCATCTTGGCACTTCTTTCCAAGTATATCCAATAAGTATATAACTTCTTCAGAAACACGAAGAAAATATTTTTCTAGGAAATGGAATATCTATTACATATGTGAATATATTAGCCCTTCTTTTCCGTCTTCTATACTTAACCAAATTCCCATTCTCTTTTCCTTGTACTTTATCTTTTTCATCACTTAGTCATTTTTCCGAAAATGTCTAGCTGCGCGGGTTGGTGGACTTGTGGCTTCAGGACTCCTACATCATCCCCTCTTCTGTGTTACAATATATGCACTCAAAAGTTCCGATCAATACAATTTGACCATCGGACCTAGATGTCTCTTCGGGAACCCTTGCCAGCCTATTTTGAAGCCCATTTTCCGGATTCCTACATCAACCCCTCTTTCGTGTTACATAATATGCACTCAAAAGTTCCAATCAATACAATTTGGCCGTCGGGGCCTCATGTTTCCTCGGGAACCCTTGTCAGCCTATTTTGAAACCTGTTTGACCTCTTTCCACGACCATTTCTTGCAATCTCTTTCGCGGATCGTCGGGTTTCCAAGTTCAGAAAATTTCCAGTTCCTAGTCGTTGTTTTCTATGCCCAACACCTTCGCACTTCTTTCCAAGTATATGCAATAAGTATATAACTTCTCCAGAAACATGCAGAAAAGATCTTGCCAGAAAATGGAATATCTATTACAGATGTGAATATATTAGCCCTTCTTTTCCGTCTTCTATACTTAACCAAATATCCATTTCTCTTTTCCCTGTACTTTATCTTTCTTGTCACTTAGTCGTTTTTCCAAAAATGTCTAGCTGCGCGGGTAGGTGAACTTGCGGGTTCACATTTGCACTCGTTCTTTTATATCACGACACTAACCAACCACTTATTCCATACCCAGCCACTTCTCCGACCGCGGGTTCCCGGGTAGGCAGGCTCTAGATTGCACTTCTATTGTTCCATGACCTGCAAACAGTACCCCGACTTCCGCGATATACAAATTTACAACTAGACTCACATCATATCATCTTCCGTATTACAATCTACCTATCATGCCCTCTTCCATGGTACACATTTTGCACCGAAAACTTCTAATACATACAATTTGATCGTCGGGTCCTCACATCTCCTGTGGAACCATTGTCACACCATTTTGAAGCCCGTCCATCCACTTTCCATACTTCACTATTTCTTGGAATTTCTTTCATGGATTGTCAGGTTGTCGGGTTAAAGAAATATCCAATTCCTAATCACTGTTTCCTGTGCCTGCTCCATTTTCAATTAGCAATTATAAATTATATATAAGATCTTATTTCTAAGTATGCAATTAGCAAGCCTTAATGCTAAACCATGATTTGAGGAGATCTCCCTTTAATACGCATAAAACTAAAATTTCTTGATGGCTATATTATCCCTTTCGAGTGTTAATTTCAAACATCATGGAATGTCATTTGCGCGTCGTCAGGTTGGTCCGTTCATGAAATCTTCAATCCTCGATTCCGAAAATGAGTCCGACTGATCGTTTCCCTATTCCATACTTAGCCACTTTCCCAAAATTCCGCAAATATACAAACCGACCGCTGAACAACCCCATCATGCTCTCTTCCGTCTTACACGTTTTGCAGTAAAAAATTCTGATACATAAAATTTGACCGTCAGACACTCACCTCCCCTGAG
>JASDQU010100594.1:134209-145095 GCA_032191745.1 Picea mariana | reverse complement strand
AGGGATTCGTACATGCTCTATAAAATATCATGTCCATACTTTATAAAAGTACATATTTAGTATGTACTACTCATTTTTCAAAAAATTTCTAGGTGCAGAAGTTGGTGGATTCACATCTTCAGATTTCACTTACTTTTATATCACCAGCCTGACTGACCACTTCCCCGTTTCATATTGTACAAAATTTTTGGCTCGTGGGTTTCCAAATAGGTGGGTTACCGGATAGGCTGGTTCAACATTGTGAAAGTACACATTTGGTATGTATTACTCATTTTTCGAAAAATTTCTAGGTGCGGAAGTTGGCGGTTTCATGTCTTCAGATTTCACTTACTTTTATATCACCATGTTGACCGACCGCTTCCCTGTTTCATATTGTACAAACTTTTTGGCTCATAAGTTTCCGAATAGGCGGGTTACCGGATAGGTGGGTTATGTTATCATATATTATTGTAGGGGTTGTTTTCTGCATTGGATTTGTCCCTTGGATGGAAAAATGTGAAGGATGGGGTTAAAAACCCACCTTATAGCGCTTATCCAAAATTTTTATGCCCGGGCGCATTGTGTTAAAACACGCATGATATTGGGCAGTCAAGATTTGTGTGCCTCGATCTGATGGTCGTCATCCATATTGGGGCTTCAACATGCATGACCATTAAAGAATGAAGAGCGGGCCGGGGAAAACAGTAGTGGTTTGTTGAGGTACTATGTGTCAGTTGGCGAAATGCATCAGGTGCAAAAGTGGGAAGTTTCAAACCTCTTTTCGTGACCTCCAATCCTATCTCATGCCGACAAGTGGCCACCCCACAGTCGTNTGGTGCAATGTCAGGTTGTTCGGTGTGTGATGGGCAGGTGGAGGAGACACGGAGGCTGGGAAAACAGTAGTGGTTTGTTGAGGTACTATGTGTCAGTTGGCGAAATGCATCAGGTGCAAAAGTGGGAAGTTTCAAACCTCTTTTCGTGACCTCCAATCCTATCTCATGCCGACAAGTGGCCACCCCACAGTCGTCCTGTCAGAACCTGTCCCCCACTCCTTCTCTCTCCTCTGTCCATCACATCTCTCCTCTCATCTCCCGCCACCTATACCACCTCACTCCATGTCGTTCCCGCTCGTTTCACCCCACAGTGTTTTCCCAGCCTCCGTGTCTCCTCCACCTGCCCATCACACACCGAACAACCTGACATTGCACCAATCATCCCGCCAGACCCTCGTCCATGTCCACTTCCTAGCCATCCCTGCAGGAATCCAACTCAGTTCCATGTGGCAGAATGCAGAGGCCGCCACATCTCATAGGTGCGGTGCTGACTTAGGCCTTTTTTATCTTGAGGGAGCAGTTATTAAAGTTGGTTGGTGGTGGTTGAACATCACTTCCACCATAAATGGAAAGCTCGGGAAGGACTGTCAGTTAGTTGGCTCAGCTGCAGGTTTGTTCTAAAACACGATTGCATTTGACAGAATACTGCATGCACAGTCTTCCAGGAAGCATGTAGACGCAAATCCTTTAATGTGAAGACCCAGGCACGCCTCTGCTGCAGGAGCGAAATTTTGAGTATAAGTATGGATTTATGTCATTTTTGTAGAGGTCTTTGGTTGAGAAGAGCTCCCATTTTGTAATATGTTTTAACACTAGAACTATGTCTAGTTATGTAATCAATTTGAGACTTTTAGTTAATAGAAGTCAGTTTCTTTCCATCTCTATAAACACTGTGTTAAGACACTCAAAATTGGAGGATCTAGTTGAGTATTGTTATGTTGTTCTGATGGAGGTTTCATCATAGCAGTATTGTGATCAGTTTTACTCAGTTTCTTGTGTTGTATTTTTCCCTCTCGCATTGAATAACTCAGAATTGAAGGATCCAGTCGAGTTGTTGTAGCTACACGATGATGGAGGTTTGATCATCATGTTGTTGGAATTGTGCCATTTGGGCACATTTCAATGTCTGAAACCTGGGATCGAAAGCATCATCGAGCTTGAGTTTATATTCTTCAAGCTGGATGCCCATAACAATCTTGTTCTCGTTTTCTCCTCAAGTCTTCCCTTTGCTCGCCTTTAAACTCAACCCACTGACTGAAATTAATGTGGCCCTCACTTCCTTGTGCATTTCTTGTTTGGTTTTGTGTTGTAACATCATTCTAGTGCTAAGTTTGTTCATTGACCACCACCCATTTAAACCAACATCCACCTAAACACTGATGGGTACTGGGCTTACCCCTGTTGCAATCCAGGGGTGACTTCTAGTGCTAACATTTCTGGCGCCGTTGTCGGGGATGAAATTGAAGATTTTCCCTGGGTAGAACGACAACGTTTACTAGTTCTAAAGGTGCATCAGAACTTAGTACTTCAAATATTGCAACTTGCACTTGGCGACTCCACTGAGGCGACTCCACTATCTCAGCTCCATTGTTTCAGTATGGCTACTTATGGGAGAACACAACAATATGATATGGTCTTTGATGGTGAACAAAGACCAGGCACACTCTGACTACATATCTTTCACCTGGTGACTCCATGGTTAAAGAATCGATTGGTGACTCCAATGGTTCAAGATGGAAAGAATCCTAGCTCAGAGGTTTTATCCCTTTAATTTTGTCGTTGTTCCTATTTTTCCTAATGTTGTTCCTGGTCTAGATGAATGGAATGATTATTTGCCTATATTTAGAGAGCATAAAGAGGACAACCCTAGTTAGCATCTTAGAGAGTTTCATGAACTTATGCATCAGTGGGAGATACATCATGAGGATGTATTAATGAAGATGTGCATGTTCTCGTTAGCAGGGGATGCTCATGAGTGGTATCATTCTTTACCCTGCTAACATTTCTTCACCGGGAGCCTTTCATGCAACTTTCAATGATCATTGTCAGAAGTTTTATCCCTCTGAGTTAATTTTTCATAGTTGTTGTGAGGGATAAAATCACTGTATTCAAGACAAAGCTGCTTCTTATGCATGTTGTGAGGATGAGCCTGATGGCTTAGATCAAAAATCAGTCCTTTCTCATCCCTGTACATCTGCATCAGAGGAAAGCTATGAGGATGAAATCAACGAGGAGGAAGGAGATGCTTTGAGTGAGCTGATGGAGCTGGTGCAATATCTTTATGTAGATTTAGAGGAATTGAAGGCAGAACAAGAGTGCTACCTTTTTGAATAAAATGAAGAGGACTTTCTAGCGCCAGAAGCAAATCTCCCTGGAAGCTCTTCTGAGGAGGATGATGAAGATTTCATGGTAGTAGAGGCCCTGCATTTTGCTCCTAATGGGCCTGTTGTCTCCATCTTTGATAATTATTCTAAAGAGGAGCACTAGAGCCCTGTATCACAATTTGTTGACCTGGGGAGCAGCTAGCTTGTATATGACAATTATGAGTCAGATTTTGAGCTGGATATGCAAGATTTCCAAGAACATACAATAGATCCTTATCCTCTGTTCACTAATGAAGAATATTACGAGGAAATCATCGATCCATGGCCTGCAGAAGATGTTAAGCAACATATTGAAGAGCAGATCTTTCCCATGGGTTATGTTTATGATGATTATGAATCTAACCCTTGGGAAAGCCAAGAAGAAGAACCAGAGGAGCAACAGAAGGGGCAGTTTATCTCCTGTGTAGAACTTGTCAGTGATCAGCCATCATCTAAGGACAGTCAGTCTATATCAACTTCCCATCCGCCTGTTCCTACCAATGATATTCATCCCTGTATGAGTAGTTTTGGAGCAGAGCAGGCTTTCTGCTACAAATTTCACAAGATTTTCCACTCATTCTATGAGCCCATCAATGAGTACATGGAGTGGCATTTCCTTCATGTCTTGGAGCCACCCTATTTCATTTTAACTTCAGATTTTGAAGAGGAGCTGAAGGGTGTAAACTTTATGTTGTCAAGGTTGCATCATCTACTACCAAATACTGACAGATTAAGAGTGCTTCCAGTTAGGAAGTTACTTGAATGGCCATGGTGGAAATGTTCTTTCACCTAGCACCATGTAAAGTTTGATTAGTTTAGGGATGTACATAAATAAGATCCTTGGAGAATGTGTGTTTGTTTTCATTTTATTTTTTGGTATATAATCCTCAACAGCGTGTTTTTGAGCTTGACTCCATAGCCCAACAGAAGGCGACTCGAACTGCAAAGCGATCTTAGAGGCTCGTAGCGAGGACTCTATCCCGCATGGAGCCTAATGTTATCACATATTATTGTAGGGGTTGTTTTCTGCATTGGATTTGACCCTTGGATGGAAAAATGCAAAGAATGTGGTTAAACACCCACCTTATAGTGCTTATCCAAAGTTTTTATGCCCGAGCACATTGTGCTAAAATGCGTGTGATACTGGGCAGTCAAACAGTTGTGGTTTGTTGAGGCGCTACATGTTAGTTGGAGACATGCATCGGGCGCAAAAGAGGGAAGTTTCAAACTGCTTTTCGTGACCTCTGATCCTATCTCAGGTCGACAAGTGGCCACCACACAGCCATCCCGTCAAAACTTGTCCCCCACTCCTTCTCTCTCCTTTATCCATCACATCTCTCCTCCCATATCTCACCACCTATACCACCTCACTCCACGCCATTCTCGCCTGTGTCACCCCACAGTGTTTTCCCAGCCTTCGTGTCTCCTCCACCTAGCCATCGCACACCGAAAAACCTAATGTTGTGCCAATCGTCCCGCCAAAACCCCGTCCACGTCCACTGCCTAGCCATCCCTTTAGGCATCCAACTCAGCTCCATGTGGCAGAATGCAAAGGCCACCACATCTCACAGGTGGGGTGCTAACTCAGGCCTTTTTGATCCTGAGGAAGCAGTTATTAAAGTTGGTTGGTGGTGGTTGAACATCACTTCCACCATAAATGGAAAGTCCGGAAAGGACTGTCAGTTAGTCGACTCAGTTGTAGGTCTGTTCTAAAATTCAATTGTGTCTGACAGAAGACTGCATGCACAGTCTGCCAGGAAGCATGCAGACGCAAAGCCTTTAATGTGAAGACCCGAGCACACCTCTGCTGCAGAAGAAAAATTTTGAGTATAAGTATGGAGTTCTGTCATTTTTGTAGAGGTCATTGGTTGAGCAGAGCTCCCATTTTGTAATATGTTTTAACACCATAACTGTGTCTCGTTATGTAATCGATTTGAGACTTTCAGTTAATAGAAGTCAGTTTCTTTCCATCTCTGTAAACACTGTGTTAAGACACTCGGATTTGGAGGATCCAGTCGAGGATTGTTATGTTGTTTTGATGGAGGTTTGATCATAGCAGTATTGTGATCAGTTTTACTCAGTTTCTTGTGTTGTCTTTTTCCCTCTCACACTGAATAACTCAGAATTGGAGGATCTAATTGAGTTTTTGTAGCTATGCGATGATGGAGGTTTGATCATCGTGTTGTTGGAACTATGCCATTTGGGCACATTTCAGTGTCTGAAACCTGGGCACGAAAGCATCATCGAGCCTGAGTTTATCTTCTTCAAGATGTTGGAAGGCCGGATGCCCATAGCATTCTTGTTCTCATTTTCTCCTCAAGTCTTCTCTCTACTCTCCTTCAAACTCAACCCACCGACTAAAGTTAATGTGGCCCTCACTTCCCTGTGCATTTCTTGTCTAGTTCTGTGTTGTAACATCATTCTAGTGATGAGTTTTGTCCATTGACCACCACCCATTTAAACCAACATCCACCTAAACACTGATGGGTACTGGTCTTACCCCTGTTTCAATCCAGGGGTGACTTCTAGTGCTAACAGGTTCAACATTGCATTTCCATTGTTTCACCGCCTGCAAACAACACCCAGACTTCCACGATCTACAAATTAACAAACAAATTGAAATAAAATAATATATACTATGCGAATTTTAATGAAACAATCATATAAACGAGAGGACATTAAAATTAAAATTCATCGTTGTTATACTTGCGGTGAAGCTAACAGTACAAAAACTTTACTTAAACATCCAAAAATTGATTTTCTTGTAACTTTTCGACGCTTCTCTTATACAAACAGATCTTGGAAACTATAAACATCGCTCACTGTATCTATTCCTTGATTGATGAACCTGTTAACATGTTTAATGCACTTCATAGTTACTTTTAAGACCATCAATGGTGCTTTCTTATAGCAATTCTTGCTTCCGAAAATTTCCATCTACTTTCTCTTTTGCCCTTTGCTTTCCCTTTCTTTACTTTCTCATTTTTCGGAAAATGTCTAGGTTCGAGATTTGGCAGATTCACGTCTTTAGATTTTCATTGTTACTTTTATATCACCAGCCCGACCGACCGCTTCCCCGTTTCATATTGAACAAACTTTTTGAATCACGAGTTCCCGCATAGGCGGGTTCAACATTGTGTTTCCATTGTTCCGCCGCCTACAAATAACACCCAGACTTCCACGATTTACAAATTAGCAAACAAATTCCCCTTCATCTCGTATGCTTTCTCTTTCTATTTACTTGGTCCTTTTTCCGAATGTCTCATGCTTTTATATACAACACCTGAAGTTCTGCAATATACAAATTGCCCTCTCGACATTGTGCTTCCACTATTCCTCTACGCACAAAAAACACCCAAAATTCCGTGATATACAAATTGACAGCCGAAATCTGTCACTGAGATATAATTTCACTATCGGCCCCTCAGGTCTCCTGGGTATATCTTGTGACCCTTTTTTTTTGCAATCCTCCGGACCGCTTTCCATACTTGGGCATTTCTTGGAATCTGTTTTGCGGGTTGGTGGGTGGATGAAATGTACAATGCTTGGTCGCTCTTCGCCATCACCACTACCTTCGTACTTATTTCCAAATATGCAATTATTAATCCTTAATGCTAGTAGTTCATCATGAAGGGATCGTTAAGATTGTCATTAATGTCTGGAAGGCCGGAGAAGATTTTTCATTACTACGAATTAAACCAAGATTTGTGGAGAAGAGTGTTATCCTTTCCAGTTGGCGCCTTGAAGAAATCTCTAATTCTTAATCTCTCTTCTCCGTCACCGCCACCTTCACATTTTTTTCTAAATATGCAATTGATGAGCTTTAATGCTAACAACTCATTATGCACGAACCCTGGAGATTGTCATTGATCAACGAAAGGCTCGAGGATATCTTCCATTGATATGCATTAGAAAAGTATTTGCGGAGGGTTATATTATCCCTCCCTAATTTTCATTTCAAACATCGTCTGGAGCAAACGAAAATTCTTGTTAACTTGTGGTAGCAGTTCTTTCCAGATACAGTAAACACCTTCGGGCATGATGGCTAGAGGTTCCATTATTCCAGGTCATATTCTTACTACTCATCTCCCTCCGCCCTAGATCAAAAAAGGAGATGGTCCCTTGGTACACCGAGAGATATATTTCAAGCCAAAGAATTCCAAGGCAACCCTGCCTGCTCATAGAACCTGCCCAGTTGCATTGATGGCTAGTGCAGAGGTTGATGCCATGGATTTCGAGCTGGAAGAAGATAATCTGATGGACGATGATATGACAATGTATGATGGAAATGTAAAGATTGTTCCCACTCCTGCAACCAAATTGAAATCAATCATAACGAGTGGAACTTCCTGGCTCAGTGATGGTGGTCCTGACAACACCAAAAGAAGGAGTTTCAGAAAAGAAACCGATGTTGAATGCAATAGCCACTTTGCAGCTCGAAAGTAGGAAATCCATAGGTCCAAATTAGTCTATTCTGGGCAGAAGAATTTCACTGTAAGGAAATGATATGTAGATGCTCCCATAGATATATTTCAAGCTAATAAACTATTCAATTGTGAGACTACTGTCTTGTTCTCTAGATATACAATTAACATCCTAGGGAATGAGGACCAGAACTCCCACTAGTGCAAGGCATATTTCTACTAGTCATCACCTTCCAACTAGAATGGACTAATTTGGGCCTCTGGAATTGCACATGCAACCTGTGTCCCTGAAGTTTTCAACTATGGAGAGGCGGTTTCTTGGTGTGTCCTAAATTTCAGTTAAGGGCTATTCCATTTTCCCTGCAATGTTTTTAGTCTTCTTCCTCATGGGAAGCTTCTGAGAACTATCAATTTTACCATAGGATGATCCATCAAGGAGAAAACTTCAAGGATTTCCTAAAAAAAAGGCATGGTAATTAGTTTTGTATGCATGTTGAAGGGCATCTCGATGGCTCCTTCATGTTGAGAATCCCGTGCCCGTGTTTGTGGTAGATACGTTGAATTTTTTGGCCCAAAGAACTAGGTCCAATTTCTAAGGATAGATGTACAGTGCTCAGTGTTCTTTTTTTTTTAAATGGATTTGCTATTAAAAAACATTTCCTTGGAGTCTTGGTTGCTGCTTCTTTTCTGGATTTAACGCCTCTTCTCATTGGCACGGTTCGATAGTCTTGTAGTTCTTTGATATTGTATTTGCTTAGGTGATTTGTTCTAAAATAGAGCATCTAACAATTATATGACAATGTACTGTGTCGATCCATCAAGATTTTATGCAAAAAAAAATAAAAAATACACACAGTTTCAAACCAACGTTCAATTATATTCGTAATGCAGATAGAACATAGCAATATCAAATCACAATGTTGCAGCAAGATCGTCATTCTTGTTTCTAGACATGCAATTATTAAGCTTTAATGATAACAACCCATAATGCAAGAAGTTTAATACTTAAGTTAATATGTTGCAGTCATGGAAGAATGTATCAAGAACACACTTACACCCACAAGTTGCAATAAAATCTAATCTTCAACAAAGATTTTGCTGACAATTACTAGAAAATCATGGTTTTGCTACAATGGGGCTTGTTTGAAACCAATTCACACTTAAGAAAATTACCCTCCTCCTTTCTATTTTCCCACTCTTTTATCCCCTGTAGTTTCTCTTTCTGGTTACTTAATCATTTTTTTTTCCAAAAATTCCTTGCTGCGCGGGTTGGCGGATTCACGCGTTTCGACCGAGCACTTCCCCTTTGTCTAAATTGCACTTTCCATTGTTCTGTGACCTGCAAATAGCACTATGGCTTTTGCGATATGCAAATTTACTTCTGGATTCCCACATCATCGCCTCCTCTGTGTTACACATTTTGCACCAAAATGTTCTGATATATACAATTTGACACTCGGGGCCTTACGACTTCTCAGGAATCCGTCACCCTATTTTGAAGCCCATTCGAGCACTTTCCACACTTGACAATTTCTTGACATCTCTTTGGCAGATCGTCAAGTTCGCGGGTTCAGGAAATTTCAAATTTCTAGATGTTGTTTCATGTGCCCACTACCTTCGGATTTCTTTCCAAATATATGCAATATGTATACAACTTATCCAGTAACACACAAAAAAGATTTTGCCAGGAAATGGAATATCTATTGCAGATTTGAATATATTGGACCTTCTTTTCCCTCTTCTATACTTGACGAAATTACTGTTTCTTTTTCCCCTCTACTCTCTCTTTCTCTTTACTTAGTCATTTTTCCGAAAATGCTACTCCGACCAACCAATAGCCATTCGATGCCTAGGCACTTTTCAGATCGCAAATTCCTGGACACTCGGGCTCTATATTGAACTTCCATTGTTCTGTCACTTGCAAACAACACCAGGACCTCAGCCACGGGTTTCAAAATAGGTTGACAAGGGTTCCCTCATTCCATACATAACCACTTTTTGGATCGCAGGTTCTCAGGATGGTGGACTCAAAATTGGGCCTCTATTGTTCCGTGTCCTACAAGTAGCACCCAGAGTTCCACGATATACAAATTGACAGGTGGACTTGCAGGCTGGATGGCTCAACATTGCACTTCTATTGTTCCATGTCCTCCAAACAACACTAGAAGTTCCATGATATACAAATTGACAGACAAACTCCAGGGATGTCTAGCTCAAGATTGTGATTGTTTACAAATGGAAAAGTGTTAAAATGAACCATACTACATTTGCATCATAGAGGTTATATTAAAGGGAAAAGCATGTCCTCTATAGTTCCATGTCCTACAAACAACACCCAGATTTCCGTGCTATACAAATTGATAGGAGAACCATGAAATCTTCAATCCTCAATTATAAAAATGAGTCTGACCGACCGTTTCCCTATTCCATACTTAGCCACTTTCCCAGAATTCTACAAATATACAAACCGACCGCTGAACTAATCCATCATGCTCTCTTCCATTTTACATGTTTTGCAGTAAAACATTCTGATACGTAAAATTTGATCGTGGGACACTCACCTCTCTTAGGTATCCCCTATAACCCTATTTTGAATCCCGTCCGACCGCTTTTCAGACTTTGCCATTCGTTCCTTGCTCTCCCTCATCTCCATGACCTTCGTACTTATCTATAATAAAAAAATGTTTATATATATATATATATATATATATTACATTTTGCACTGAAAAACTTCCAAGACATACAATTTGACCGTTGGGTCCTCACGTCTCTGTGGAACTATTGTCACCCCATTTTGAAGCACGTCCATCTGCTTTCCATACTTCGCCATTTCTTCGATTTTCTTCTGCGGATCGTCGGGTTTGTGGGTTCAAGAAATATCCAATTCCTAATCATTGTTTCCTCTGCCCGCTCCCTTTTGCAATTACCAATTACCAATTATATATAATATTGCATTTCTAAGTATGCAATTAACAAGCGTTAATGCAAAACCAAGATTTGAAGAAATATCCCATTAATTGGCCTAAAACCAAAATTTCTGGATGGTTATATTATCCTTTCCAAGTGTTAATTTCAAACATCATGGAATGTCAGTTGCGCATCATCGGGTTGGTTCGTTCACGAAATATTCAATCTTCAATTCTGAAAACAATTCTAACCGACCGTTTCCCTATTTCATACTTAGCCACTTTCCCAAAATTCCGCAAATATACAAACCGATCGTTGAACTCCCCCATCATGCTCTCTTCTGTTTTACATGTTTTGCAATCAAAAATTCTGATACATAA
>JASDQU010100594.1:120392-133949 GCA_032191745.1 Picea mariana | reverse complement strand
AATGACATTTAATTCTAACAACTCATCGTGTAGGAACCGTATAGATTGTCATTGATGGGCGAAAGGCTCGAGGAGATCTCCTATTAATACACATTAAACCAAGATTTGCGGAGGGTTATATTATCCCTTCCGAGTGTTGATTTCAAAATCACGAAATGTCGTTCGCATGTCGTCGACTTGGCACGATCACGAAACCTCCAATCCTTAATTGCTCTTCACCGTACCCGCCACCTTCACACTTCTAAATATGCAATAAGTAAGCTTTACTGCTAACAGTTCATTATGCAACACCCATACATATTGTCATTAAACAACGAAAGGCTCAAGGAGCTTTCCCATTTATAAGCATTGAACCAACATTTGCGGAGAGTTATATTATCGCCTCCAACTGTTCATTTCAACCATCGTCTTGAGCAAACGAACGTTCTCATAAAACTACGACATCAGCTCAAAAATAGTTCTGTGGAGATATAGTGAACATATTCGGGCGCAAGGACCATAACTTCTAGTGGTCCCGGGCATATTCTTATTACTCATCCCTTGCCACCTAGAACGAAGTAATTTGGACCTCTGGGATTGCTCGTGCAGGCTGTGTCCCTGAATTTTTTGACAATAAGGAGCTGGTCTCTTGGTGCGCTGATAAATTTATTTCAGACAAAAGAATTGTTCCACTATAGGACCTCTCTTTTGTTTCTTTGTCACCTCAAGTCTTCTGCCAAATTTTAAGATTGTCGTAGCCAACATTGACGTTCAAAGGAGAAGATTCCAAGAAGTTCCTAACAAAGCATAATAACGGGTTGGACCTCTTGCCCGATTTCTTGGAAGAACCGATGGTAGTTCCTGAAGATATCACAAGCTTGCAGGTTAGTTCATTTAGAAATCCATTTCGGGAAATTGCCTGGTTGTTTACAAGAATAATGGGACATGAGTCCACAACAACTATTTTTCGGATTTCTCTTTATATTTTGTATTTCACAGTCAAGGAACAAGCCCTTTTTGATTGGGGCAAGTTAATTTCCCATGAAATCTGTTCCCAATTGTCAAGCTTCAAAAAGGAGAAGAAATTTTATATGTCATCCTACTTAGTTTTTGCGATAATACATTGCTACTAGTTTCCAAAACCGTCTCTGTCCAAGAAGGTCAACTGGGAATTCGACCCAGTAACGTTCTGGTACTAGGCCTTGTGGAAGCACAAGGCCTCCCATTGTTTTTATGAGATTTTTAATGGCTTTCTGTCTGTTTTCAAAGTTTTGTTGTTAGGAGAATATGCTCCCTGCATATCTGAACATGCAACCAATTTTTTGGACAGGAAGGGGGAACTTGAACATCTAGATAATTACACTGTGATAAGGATTATTGACTCCAGGGAAAAACCTGCTCTCCTTCCATGTCACATTACAGACATAATGTTTGTTACAGAAGTAGCAAGGCAATACAACTACTGTTGCATCTATTTCGAGAGAAGAGAAAAAAACAGTTTATTTTTCTGCCTTGGAAAGTCGGGGACTTCGTGTTGAGGAACGTCAACAAAATTGACAAATTCACAACCCATTTTAGCAACTTGAACCTAAGATATGATGAAAGCCTAAGAGGGTTCGACCCCAATAATTTTTTTTTACAACATTTACAAACACTTGGCTTCGCCAATTATTTTTTCAAAAAACACCTGACTGAAAATAGAGACACTGGTGACAACGCTCTTGCTTTTGATGTCGGCGACCTAGGCACACTAAAAATCACCACTGAATTGTACAAGAAATAGGGAAAAGGCCCTGGTGAGAAGAGTGTTCAATCGACGAATAACAATCCCAGAAGTACAACATCCTGGAGCATCGCTCCAAGGGCCCACCACAAAAACAAAGCAACTCAGATTTCTTCAAACGAAGGAGGAGATAACGACCCTCCTCACCCTAAAATTAATAGTTCTCACAAGCTTCCAATAGACAAGAAGAGAAAAAAAATTGTGGGACAGGTGGAAGAGCCCAAAATTCAGAGTGAGAACATGGAACTTGAGCCTGATCTGGATAGCGTATTCCGCTACCTTGATTAGCTCAGAGACGCGATCCAACATAGTTGTCCAATGGACATATCTGATACCGAAAATTCTAACGAAGATGAATCCTTCGTGTTCCAGAGCATTGTTTTTGACAACCAGTCCAAATAATTGATTATTGAAAAAAAAGATGTAAAAAATAAGAAAGGAAAATCTCGTTCAAAGGTTAACCTTCTGAAGATGCGGCCGTCCCAAATCTTTCGACTTCACATAGCGACCGCAGATGCACTTGATGATTCCATTGGAGGCATTGAGGTTTAGAATTCCAGACTGAAGGATCAGGTCAAGGAATTGGAAGAGGCTTTGATTCCTATACCATTGCTTGCCAATCCTTTGGCAATAGCCATGCCTGCCACCCCTGCAACCAAGTTAAAAGGATCCTCCAGCCTCCTTGTATAGTGTAGAGGATATGTGGAGAATAATATCAAGAAAAGAATGGAACTGATTACTGAGGCGTGGGAAACATCACAAACCATGACTTCCCTTGAAATGAGGGCACATAATTTGCTCGAACATTTGCAGGCAGAGTTAAAAGATGGAGAACATTTCTATTTAAACACGGTCTTTCCTTTTGGCACCATTGTCAACAACATGACAAAAATAAGAAGAAGACAACAAGATCTCCCATCCAAAAATCGGATCGGTCAATTAAATGCATGCTGGAAAGAAAAAGTGAAGAACCTGCATCTCATTGTTCAGTCATGTGAACAATTCATATCAAAGAAAGAAAAATTATTCACAAAGCTGTCCATAATAAACTTAGCCAGAAGGACCAACGACTTCCAAGACCCCAACTTAATCATCAACTCCTTTCCCTTAACTAAGCAAGACTTCGATAAACGGGTTGATATTTTTAAGGCGTTGTCTTTGGAAAAGTTTTACAGCATCCTTGAATATGGTCAAGATGACGTTGACAACTGGCTAGTCGACTATTCAATACAAAATGAGGAAATTGATCAGGCTCTGCGTAATCTTTCTATCGACTCCAGGGAATTAGAAAATGAACTTTTCAACATAAAATTCCGGAATGAGATCAATGTCACCCCAATGAGAAGCTACATTGAAGAATGGATTGAAAGGGAATTGAAGCAGGTCGCCGACGAAAGGCAATAGGAATTTTTCATGATTTCAACAGTCGTCGACGACATCAATGAAAAGAAATCAACAAGCAAATAGAAAAATGGGTCATATGTACCAGCACTGTAAGTCTATCGATCACATCCTGCTTTGTTTATCAACCCAGTTATTCCACTTTTTTAAATACAAATGTCTAGCCAAAGACTGATACCTTTCAATTTATTCTTTTCAGGTATTACACTCTACCGTCGCCCACTTCTTCTTTCTACAATCCTATTTCTTGTACACATTTCTCTTATGGTCCGTGGGAGCCCCAATCCCAGTCTATATGACAAATGCATTGAAATTTCCAGGAATATGTAACAAACAATATTATTTTTTGATATATTTCAAATAAAACTGTTTTTTTTTATCTCCTTTTTATATTTATGTCCTCATACATTTTTATCTTCCACTAGTCTATATGACAAATGCATTTAAATTTCCAGGAATATGTAACTTTTTTGATATATTTCAAATTAAATTGTTTTTTATCTCCTTTTATATTTATCTCGTCATAAATTTTTATCTTCCACTCTGCAGAAATTGTATTTTCTTAATTTGAATATAACTTTTTTTGTGCTACCACATATACAGACAAAATATACATAATTTTTCACCATAGCAAAAAAGATTATATACTTTCAAAAAATAAATGGGGCTCTAGAGGCCACATGTCATTTACTGCATGGATACCATATGTGCTTCATGTTGCTTGCCACATCTTCGCTACAATTTCCATCCGCCTCCGCTATTTTTTCCTATCCCAATTCAACCCGGAAGGGACTACGCTGCCACACAACACTTGTTTTAAGTAATAATTTGTTTTCTCTAGAGAAATATACCTCTACAAATAGTTACTAAAAGGTTTTGAATTTCACATAATACTTATTCTAAGTAATAATGGTGGAACATCTGAAATAATGACAAAGTATAAGGGGCATAATGATGCATTATGGTTCAAAGTCAAATGATGTGATGGTAAAAGGGAAGGCGTACAAGGAAGATCCACATAATAAGATTGGCAAGATATAATTTAATAATAGAAAACATTTGTAATCATTAATGGGATTGGTAGATAATGGAGGTTAATAGAGTACCGAGTTATATGATTCTCCTTCGTCATCCTTGACCTAGATTTTCTATGGTGGGAATCTCCCTCCTCACCCTTGAATTAGATTTTCTAGGATAGGAATTATCCTTGACCTAGATAGGGTAGGAATTATCCTTGACCTAGATTTTCTATGGTGGGAATATCCCTCCTCACCTTTGACCTAGATTTTCTATGGTGGGAATCTCCCTCCTCACACTTGACTTATATTTTTTCAGGGTAGGAATTCCTAAAATATTAAAATTGAGAGGGATGATTTACACAATTTAGGAGAAGCAATAACATCCCATTGGAATTTGGTTAGATTACTTAGTTTGGAATTTCACCTTTGACCTATATTTTTTTATATTTTTTCAGGTAGGAATTCTTAAAATATTAAAATTGAGAGGGATGATTTACACAATTTAGGAGAAGCAATAACATCCCATTGGAATTTGGTTAGATTACTCAGTTTGGAATTTCACCTTTGACCTATATTTTCTATGGTGGGAATCTCCCTCCTCACCCTTGACCTATATTTTCTATGGTGGGAATCTCCCTCCTCACCCTTGACCTATATTTTTTAAGGGTAGGAATTCCTAAAATATTAAAATTGAGAGCGATGATTTTCACAATCTAGGAGAAGTAATAACATCCCATTGGAATTTGGTTAGACTACTTAGTTTGGAATTTTGGTTAGACTTGTAAGTTTGGAATTTTGGTTATTGGAATTTGGTGTATGATTGATTGTTATATTATTCTTTGTTTTACATAAAAATTTATGGGTAAGTCAATTAAAAAATTTATTTGGAATGAAGTAAAATTAAAAGAATTTTTTTGAAATGAAGTAAAATTTAATGGTTCCGACCATCTTTAAGATTATTTGTTTACTAGTTTTTTCTCAATGATTAAATATGTTTTCAAATAAAAATATATTTCCCTAAATTTTATTACACTAGGTTTTAGAGTAACTAAGTACCTTGCTTCATCTTTGAGTTAGCCATTTTATTTGATAAGCGTTATTGAATTTGTTTTTCAATTTTTATCTAAAATGATTGCATAGTGTATTGTTTTATTTTAGTTATTTTTGTTCAAACTACATTTTTTTGTTGTTGTAATATTTCATTTAAGTCATGGAATATTAAAATTAGTGAATCTAGATCAAACTAACCTAAATACTAAGTTTATTCTTTGGAGTCTTCCCTACTTAGGACTGTTTCCTTTACTTATCCTTTCCTTGAAGTTTGTTTTCTGCTCTTGGGTTGGTGTGTTGTCGTCCTTGTTTCTCCTCTTTTTGTGAACCTGCCAACTTTGACTGCTCTTGGTCTATCCAGTTTATTTTGTCTAGAACTCCTTGTGTCCGGACCTGTTTACGTTGGGACTGGGGCCCTTCTCTGAAAACACTATAGCATTTGGATCCCTAGACTAATTTTCCCTGGTTTAGTGGGCTTCTTACATGACTCGGGGTGCGGTAGCTGGAGTTACCGAGGTGGTCACTTCTTTGATGGACCCACTAGATGAGGAAGACTGGAATAGGTTAAGTTTTTTTAGTAAGGCAGATAGGACTGGGGCGACATCAGGAATTTCCCAGTCTTTTAACCACTCATTACAGCCTACCAGTGATACTGTCAGTCATAAGTTATCTTTGGCTTCGGGTATTTTCCAGGAGGGATCCTTTATCAACCCTTTTCCTGATGGAGTTGGTCCTCCTGCACACTCCTATGTTCCGGCCACCCAGTCTACTAAGACTTCGACTTACCACTGTAGACAAGAGGGCTCCGGTCGGAGGAGGAGGCCTCAGACATTTGGTGTATAGACTGGAGCTCTGAAAAAGGCCTGGAAACCCAACAAGAGAGTGAGAAGGATGGTTCTAGGTGCTGATGCAGGCCTTGAAGAAACTTGCAGGTTTACTCTTTGTGGCTTAGTAAGATGACTCTCATACGATTACCTTGCAGATTGCTTTGTCTCAGCCTGGGTTCATAAAACCTGGAAACCACTTCTTGGTTACGCTCGTGAGGTTCATCACCTTATGAAAGGGTGGATAGGTTTCACTTGCAGAACTCCGTAGGATGCGTCTGTGTTATTGAACAGTTTTTGGGTTTTAGGACGAAGTACTTTGATGTTGAAAAGGTGGAGGGTGGCTTTTGCTCCTGACACTGAATACTTCCAACTAAGGCATTTGTGGGTATTATTGCCTGCACTTCCTCTTCATTTTTGGAATGAGGGTGCCCTGATGGCAGTTGGAAACTCCTTGGGGCGCTTCATCTCTTTAGATACTGAGTCTTTGGGTTCCTCGACAAGAAAGGTGGCTAGGATCTTGGTGGAGATCGATATTCATGAAGGTTTGACTAAAATGATGGACATAGAGTGGAGAGGAAGGCATACTAAGCAGTGTCTTGATTATCAGGGCATACCTTTCAGATGTAGCTGGTGTCATTGTACTGGCCATCTTCGAAGGGAATGTCCTGGTAAATTTATTGAGGATATCTTTGAAGAAGCTATGATCTAGGAAGACCTGCCGGACTATATGGTTGAATATTTTTCATCAGTCTCACCACACTCTATAGTTGCAGCAACATACCCATCATTGGCTCCACCTAACTCTCTTTCTGGTAAGATAATGCTACATTGCCCCTCTCTCTTTTCCTCACTAACTGAGTGGGAAAAGGAAGTAGTCGACTGCTCAAAATGGTTGTATCGCTCCACTACTGCTCCAAAAGGGATTGCTGAGGGGGAACAAACCTATCACTGTCTTGGCCTGGAGTCTCCATACACCGGTGTGGTAGGGGATCATCCCTCTTTCTATGCAGATGCTACGCCTACTGTGAATAGGTTTATTCCTCCCCCTTTCTCTACTGTTAATAATCATTTTACCACTGACTCAAAAGTGAAGCAACCTATTGGATTGGAAGGGCCTTTTGAAGGGGCGTCTGAAGTTGAGCTCCACCCGGGTGATTGGCATGCTACTCCTCCGTCTCACCTTTCCGTAGCAGGTGAACTCGACCAACATGTTGCATCTCATCAGGCCTCTCTGCCCTTTACTGTAGTTCCCAGACCCTCCCTTCTAGTACAAGTAAGGGACGTTTTGACCTACTCGAAGCATTTACCTACATAAAGGGTATTCATAGTGGAATAACGCTCTAAGTTAAAAAGTCCGTTAGCTTCAGACAATGCACCGATTGGTGGCTCCTTTCTGTTCGAAGATCAAAGGGATGAGGAGAGGGTGGCTGTGGAACCCAACAGTCCTATTCTTTTGGGGGCGGTCACTAAAGAATCAGAGCAATCAGAGGACACACTAAACATCGTTTTAGAGTCCCCGATACCCGGTGTTAATTTTAAGGAAAAGGCTATCATTTTGCCCACCTTCATTGGGAGGACATGCATCGATAGTGGGGAGTCATCTGGGACTTCTATTACCAAGAACTTTCAGGCAAGCCAGGGGAGAGATTTTGCATGCTCGAGGGGATTAGGAGTTGAGATCTCCCCCATTAAAACGAGAAGTGCCAGAAAAAACCAGTTACAGAATTTGATGAAGATCACTGAGTCTACACCATCGTCTAGTGATAATGGGCCTCTTAGCGCAGTGAAAGCCCTGGCGAGGGAAAAATAATGCTGCTGCTCTCATTAAACATTCGAGGGATCAGAGGCACCCTCAAAGCTGCTTCCATTCAACGTTGTTTGGCACTTACTCGCCCGAAGATAATTTTCTTCCAAGAAACTTTAGTATCAACTCAGAAAGCAAGGGATTTTTTATTTTCTTTCAGACTGACGTGGGCAGTTTTCTCTGTAAGTTCTATGGGCACCTCTGGCGGCTTATTGGCTGCGTGGGACCCTACCCTGTTCGAGCTAGCTCCTTCTCTTACGGTGGGGGTCATCTTTATTTCAGGGAAGTGTCTCTCTTTACATAAGGAAGTCGCCTTACTTAACATGTATGCTCCCTGCACCAATCGACTTTCATTTTGGAAAGCCTTGGATGACAGTGGTCTCCTTACTCTTAATAATTTAATAATTGATGGAGATTTTAATCTTATTCTCTCTCCCGAAGAGGCATGGGGGGGGAATCTCTTCGGGATTGTGGATGGCTATTACATCAACCTATTTTCTACTAATCACCTTTTAGACATTAAGCCGACGAAACTGGTGCCAAATTGGAGAAATGGGCACCAGGGACAGGAAGCCATCTCAAAAAGATTGGACAGATGTTTAGTAGCATAATCTCTCTTCTCAGATTTTGGTTTTTACAGGTCATGGGTCGAGCTGCCATTTGTCTCGGACCATGCTCCTGTCCTCTTACAGTTAGATCTTCTGCCTGCTTACAAATCCTACCCTTTTAAATTCAATGAACATTGGCTATGTACAAAGGATTTTCCAGCCATTGTGGAAAGATTCTAGAAAGACCCGAAGTACCTATCTGAAAGAGGCAAGCAGAAGAAAATAGTTTGGAAATTACAGGGACTCAAAGAAGCTACTAAATCGTGGATCAAAGATCTGAAGAAAAAGAATAAGGTAAAGATGGTGATGATTGAAACATAAATTAAAATCTACTATGATATCCTGAGTCACGACTACAATGAAGAAGGAGCAAAGGATATAGTGAGGTGTTTGGAAATGGAGAGAAATGAGATCTTAAGATTTGAGGAAGAGCAATGGCGATTGAGTAGCAGGGCGCTATGGTTGGAAAGCGAAGACAAGAATACAAAATATTTCCACAAGATAGCTAGTCATAACAGAGTCAAAAATCACATTTGGATGATGGTGAGATAGTGAAGGATCAACATGGCATTAAAGATGAAGTTGTCCACTATTACAAGCAACTTTATAGAGCTTCTCAAACAAAAAATATTAAAGAAAAGTGTAAGCTTTTAGATCTTTTCCCGACCATGGTCGATGTAGAGGAAGCGGGCTCACTTTACCAACCTGTTACATTGGATGAATTAAAATCAATTCTCTTTCATTGTAAGAAAGAAAAAAGCCCGAGATCGGACGGATGGACAACATAATTTTTTTTATATTTTTTCAATCTAGTTGGTGAGGATCTTTTAGTAATGGTAGAAGAGTTCCAACTCTTAGGCAAAATCGTCGGTGGCCTAAACTCAACTTTTTTAACACTGATCCCGAAGGTCAACAATCCCAAAAATTTCGAAGATTTCCGCCCGATTTCCCTTTGCAATCTCTGTTATAAAATTATTTCAAAAATCATTGCCAACCATATCAAGCCTTTTTTGTCTAAGTCACTCTCTCTTGAACAATTGGGTTTCCTGGAAGGTAGACGCATACAAGATGCAATCGTGATGGCTCATGAAAGCCTCCACAGTATCAAAAAGAAGAAGTTAAAAACACTAATTCTTAAAATGGATTTAAAGAAAGCTTATGATTGCATACACTGGGATCTTCTCAGAATGATCCTATTGAAAATTAGGTTGGGAGTACATTTGGCGAACTGGATCATGTCATGTATCACTTCCTCTTCCTTTGCTGTCCTCATTAATGGGGAGGCTACTGATTTTTTCAGAAGCGGAAGGGGGATCAGACAGGGGTGCCCGCTTTCACCGCTTCTCTTCATTCTTATTATGGAGGGCCTTAGCCTTTTATTGAAAAATATTCAAGCAGAGGGTGCTATCTCGGGTTTAAAGATTTCCAGTTTTACCATAATATTACATTTGCTATTTGTGGATGACATCCTTATCCTATCCAAAGCTAAGCTCTCGGAATGGAGAGTGATCGATAAATTGCTCACACTTTTCTGCAAAGCCTCTGGATTGGCAGTGAATTTATCAAAATCAACTGTTCACTATTCTGGCATAACAGATCATGAACTGGATGTTTTCAAGTCGGTCCTCAATTTTACTTTCAGTGATCTTAATATTGGGTTTCGTTACTTGGGCTACTACTTGAAGACAGGGACTCAACGTGCATCCGACTGGGACTGGATTGTGGCCAAAATTTCAAACAAAATAATTTTTTGGGGAAACAGGTGGCTTTCTTTGGCTTGGAGGTATATCCTGGTAAAATCTGTTCTGGAGGGTCAAACAGTCTATTGGATGTCTTTGGAAGCGTTACCCTACTCGGTCTTAAACAAAATCAGGAAATTGATCTTCGAATTTTTGTGGAGTGGCAGTCAAAACACGTAGAGGATTCACCTGCGTAGATGGGAGATGTTGTCAAGACCCAAAAGGTTTGGAGGTTGGGGCGTTCGTGACTTAAAAAATTTCAATCAGACATTAAATTCTGTAACTCTGTGGAGAGTATTAACAACATAAAGTATTTGGCGTTTTGTTATAAGAGACAAATATCTAAAACATGCTCCACTTATCCAATGGCTAAGAAAACCAGTCCACAAAGACGGATCTGCTTCTAGAATCTGGTTAAGCATATTACACACCCTTCCAATCATCATACACTGGAGCACGTGGAAGCCCAGCAATGGAGTCCAAATAATGATAGGTTGTGATAATATCTTAGGATTGGGTAATAGATCTTTTCTCAACAACGATTTACGGTTGACTCTTCACAGATTACGGATCATAAATTTGGCGCAAGCATCAAAGTCACAACACCATATTCTGAGTACTGACCGATGGAAAACCAATCACAATTTGGGCCTATCAGATGATTTTGCATCATAATGGACCAGTTTCACTACTATGTTGAGTGAAGAAGGCATTACTCTTTCAACTACAAAAAAAGATGCACTGATTTGGGTTAGAGGAGACCGGTCGGAGGCTCTTATAGTGAAAAACTGTTACGATGCGCTCATATCTACACATTCATGGACGACCATGAGAGGTTGGAAGATTGATTGCTGGAAGTGGTGTACACAACTAAAAATCATAATTTTCTTCTTACTGGCAGCATAAAACTGAGTACTCACTTGGGACATTCTACTTAAAAAAGGATGGATAGGCCCGGGACTGTGCATTTTATGTAAAAAAAAACTCAGAAGACACTCTACATCTGCTCATACATTGCGAATTTACCAGAAGAGTGTGGGATTCAATAACTCAACAATTAAAGCTAACTGTCAGCTGGACTGGGCCATCTTTGAATGCCTGTATGGAAAACTGGATTTAAAACAAGTTAGTACCCAAGACTCTTCCATTAATAACATCTTGGTTTATTTGGAAGGAAAGTAACATGCCAATTTTTGAAGGGAAGCAACCGTCCTTGTTATCAGTGGTCATCAAGATTTATGGAGCTCTACATAAAAAAATGGCTGTCAACAAGCCCCAGGTACTGAGACAAAAACTTTCTTTAGACAACAAGGCTATACATTAGCCTTTTTTGATGGGGTAGTGGAGGTAGGGGGTTTGGGATGTGGGGCAGGAGGGGTGTTGAAATGTTTGGAGGGGCCTGATTACAAATGGATCATTAGTTGTGGTACATGAACTAACACAAAGGCCGAGTTGATGGGAGCATGGGCGTCACTCTGGATGGCAAGTCGACTAAATATTCAACATCTTCAGGTTTTGGGGGACTCCAAAGTAACTATTGACTGGCTTAATAAAAAAGAGAATTTATAAGCTATCAATATCGAAGTGTGGAAGATGAGGATCAAAGAACTATTGACAGTATTCCAAGGCATTAATTTCCAACATATTTATAGGGAATCCAATCAGGAGGCTGACAAGATTTCTAAGAGAGCACTGCACTCGCCAAAAGGTAAACTGATATATTTTACATGGGATGGTGGTAGAGAGGGTCCAACCAACCATATAAACATTTTCTAATATCTTGACGCTGTATGGAGTGGACTATTTGATCAATGGAAGCTGAATTTGACATCAAAAGAATTACCTTTTATTGCATAGGATGGACTAAGATGATACCTTTTAGCACCCCAATCCAGGTAACATAGTGGATGACAAGGATTCCATGAGGACGAGGACCCTCTTCTTGTATTGGATATTTATGGTGTATGGAAGGTTTTTTTTATCAATCCTAATACATTTGTTGGAGATGTAAAAAAAATTATGATCAATATAATTTTGGAGCGATTTTTCTTTTGAAAAAAAAAAAACCTAAATACTAAGTTGATATTTTGAGATGGTCTTTTAATATGTAATTCAATGTAATATCTAGCATTCCAGTTATTATGTTGTCATATATGTTATGTGTTGCAATGATTTACCATGATATAAGTATTTCATGATGATTATATGGTTATGTTTCTGATGATTATGTCGTATATATCTATGTTAATATGTGGTTTTTTGATATTTATGATGTTATGTTCTCATGATGGCATGTGGTAGCATGCAATTCTTTTCTATTTTCGATGAGATGATGATGATATGGTTATAACTAATGCTTTAGTTCATGATGAGAGGTGGAGTTGGACAAGAAAGCCACTCCATGAGCTTGGAGGGATGGTTCATTAAATATATTGTGGGAGACCATAACCACAAAGGAGAGATCTCTACATAAGAAACACTTTATGGGTAGGGGACGAACTCAATCACTAATGCTATACCGGTAGTTTATTAACCTCTACCAGATCAGGGGGATTATTGATATCCCGATATATGAGAAAATAGTTGAGTAATCAAAAGGGGGACAATTGATTACACGTGTAAATAAGTAACTAGGAGGGGGATAACTAATGAATGCATAATAAGGGGGGGATTACTGATTACATGCGTGAATAAAGAGGGGGAGAGCTAGTGAACGATTAATCAAGAAAGAGAATATCGATTACATGTATGAATGAGTAACCAAGAGGGGGATAATTGATTACATGTATAAACAAATAATTATGAAGGGGACAACTGGTGAATGATTAATTGAGAGGGGGACAACTAGTTACACAAAAGATCATTTATAAATAACAATAAACTAGAGGGGATAACTAGTAATGAAGTAAATAAGAAGGGGGACAATTGGTAATGTAAATTGGATGTGAATCACTGAAGTGAACCACTTGGAAGCAAAGTAACTAGAAATTCAACTGAAGATGGCATGTAATATGCATGACTACTTGCGTTGATTAATAGGAATTTTATGAATTATAACACAAGAGAACATAGAATATAGGGATAATTATGTTTGCATAATTTTGCATGTACGAGATTTACTTGTGATGGCCACATGAGTAATTCCCCCATCCGCATGATAGTACTAGTCTATCTAGACGTGTATTTTGTGATGGTTGTGGATACTACATTATGCCTTTCATAAGAAACAAGTAATAATATATATGTAATAATAGGTGCACACTAAAGAAGATTAATTAGAGTATAAAACATAAACTATTAGCATGAGGACATGTGGAGGTGCGCATGCCAATAAAATAATGCTTTGT
>JASDQU010100594.1:92766-115414 GCA_032191745.1 Picea mariana | reverse complement strand
ATGGTTGTTTTCATTTTCTATAAGTCAAATTCCAACTTGCTACTTCTAGGTATTCCTCCAAACTTTCTCTTGTTAGATTCCTAGTACTTGCAACTATTCATGTTCTTGTAAATTAATAAGTGGTACATGCAGTTATTTATGTTCTTCTACCTAAGCCAAATCTAGATTTCTATGTTCAAACGATTTATATTAGGATGGTATTGTTAGTATTTACATTTCAATAGATTATTTTTGTAGATTATTAATAATTTGTAATGCTAGTCAACACAGATTTGTTGTATTGATGGTTATGGTTGTATCTTTGTAGTTAAATACAATTCATTATATATTATGTTTATTTTCTTTTGGAAGGAATTGCATTTGTATGACTATTAATTTTTAGATTTGGAACCACTTAAGATTATTTTTGGACAAGCTAAGGCCAATGCTCATTTTCCTCTCGTGATTATGAACATAAGTCAATGTTCACAACCCTTTGTAAAAGAACGATAATGTACGATACACTTGAATACACTAATGTTTACAATGACATGAAAAATGCGATATTAATTCAATTACAAAGTAAAATGAAGTAACACGATTGGGAGTGGCAGGACTGTGGTTAGGGGAAACCCTATCCAGAGATCCATGCATCTCTATGATTTTTTTCGTTGGCTCCGGGCGCAGGTGATGCACGTTTCCTCTTCTCCTGTGAATTCCTCCAGAGGTGGTTCACCCATTTCCTCTTCCCTCTTTCAGTGACAAGTTTCAGCGAAGGATGTGGGTTTGCTGATTGCTGGTGCATATCTTCTGGTGGTTGTGGTGTTCATGCCTCTCTTGGATCTCTTTTAAATGCTCAGATTGTGCTTCTTCTGCCTGAATTTGGTTTTCTATTGGTTGTGGGTGGGTCTTGGTGCTCACGATCTACCTTTTGTCTGATCCCACCTTTTTGTCTCTGTGATTTGTTCACGAGGGTTCCATGGCAGTCTTAGTCCTCCATTTCGGGCCGTCGATGCTATTTCTATAGGGATTCCTCTTTCTATTGCAGGATTATGTGGTGTCTCCATTAGTTTTCTCTCTCAAGTCTCAGGGTCATTGTCAGGGTTTGATGCATACCATTGGCTTTGTGTCCCTGGTTTCCAAGTTTGAGTGCCGATTTCAGGCTTTTTGCAGCCAGGGTTCATAGTTTTTGGACCCTCTCATATTCATGAGAGGTTTGTATGCCATTCAGATCTAATCTATACCATAGTTGGGTTATCTTTGGAGGTCTTCATAGATACCAACTCTAGGCAAGGGTTTCTGGGGTTTCACCTTCCACAATTTTCGTTTATTTTCTCTAGTTCTTGCTGGCACATTTAGGGTTTGATGTATACTCAGATCAGGGTCCTTTCGTGTGGGGTGCCGGTGCCTCGTTCTCATATTTTTGGTGGTGGGGACTGAGCTTCGAGGTCCTTAGTTTGGAAATGCAATGTTGATTGGCCTATGGTCAACAATTTGAGGTCCTTCTTTTTGGTGTGAAACTTTTTGACCGATACTTTTCGGTTGTCTCGTGGGTTGCTTGGTGTTTCTGATATCTGGTGATGTTGGTGTTAGAGTCTGATCCAGATTTAGGAGCAAAACGAACTGATTAACATAATGAAGATAATCAACACAACGATAGGAATAACAACACAAATATTCATTGAACAATATCTTCTATTAAATAATGAAATAGGTCAAAACTGTAAAACTGTAGAACTGAAACTTGCTTGAATGGTGATAGCTATCTCTGAGAAGAGATGTGGCTGCTACGCACATCCATCTAAGAATAATCCATTACAATGAGGATTCAGAGGGCCTTTACATATTAATCATGAATGCCAAAACCCTAGACATCCAAAAACCTAACCCTAGAAGGTGAAACACCAAAAGTCATGTGGGCCCTATGGGTAAGTTGGTGTAATTTGGTACCTTAACTTCCTAGGGTCGTAACTTTTGCATACAACCTTTGTTTTAGGCGTGTGATAGCCCGTTGGAAAGGTATTTTAGAGAGATACACATCCCGGTGTTAGAATATGACTCCATCTACAATTTGATTATGGAGAGTCAAGAAAAAAATGTTTAGGGCCCCAAAATAGTCCTGGAAGTACAACACGATGTGCTGAAATGAAAACATACAAAATAAGCCAGTTGGATTAGGTGAGAGGCCACCCATATCCACCTGGAGAATGTGTGAGGCTTTAGACAACCCCATAAGTGTAGAACTCACAATTATAAAGAAGTACAGAAAGATGTGTTGAATAAAAAATGAACACAAGGAGCCAGTTGAAATAGGTGGGTGGCCACCAATATCCATCTGGATCAATCCTCCCCCCTTAGGAAGCAATGGTCTCCATTGCATTGAGTTCCTCCATTAGGTGAGGAAACTTCTGTTGGATTTGGCCTCGGATGAGCCACTTGCCTTGGTGTAGGATTTTCCCTTCCTTGACAACCTGATAAAGCTAGATCCGCTACTAGCGAGTGCCCTTGATATGTGTGTCCACTATCTGATCAGTGGATGCTTGTTCCATGCATTCAGGGTTGAGCTCTGTTGGTGTTAGTTGTTCGACGATCTCATAGGTGTCCAATAATGGTGGAGAATATGGCTGAAGGAGGTTCACATTGAATACTGGATGCAGACCAAGGAAGGGTGGAGTTTTGAGCTCAAAATAATTGCTACCCACAACCTTGGTGATAGTGTAAGGCCCATAAAGAAGTGGGAGAAGATTTCGATGGGGCTCGACAAGACGCTCCTTCTGCAAATGTAACCATAATTTGTCGCCAACCTGAAACTGGTGTGGTACCCTGTGTTTATCATGGTGCTATTTGTACTTAGCATTAGATTTCTGCAAAATCTCCTGGACCTGTTGGCGGATGTGCGGTGGCAAGAGGAAGTGCAACATCAATGGGTCCCAAGGGTTGGAATCCCAGACCCACATGAAATGGGCTATGGCCGATGGAACTATGGAGAGCCCTATTGTAACTGTGTTAGACATATGGGAGACTCTCGTCCCATGTACGGGGATGATTAGAATTGTACATGCGCAGGATGTGCACAATCATCCGATTAACGACCTTGGTTTGGCCATCGGTTTGGGGGTGGAAAGAAGTGGATTTTTTGAGCTTGGTGTCCAATAGAGACCAGTGACTCGACCAAAGGTGTTGAGGAACCTGCTATCTCGGTTGGAGATGATGGTATGTGGTATCCCAAAGTGAACCCAAACTCATTCAAAGAAAGATCTTGGTAGTATCGACCGCTGTGACAATATTCTTAGAAGCTGTGAGGATGGCCATCTTCGAAAACTGATCAACGACCACAAACTCACAGTCATTTCCGTTCTTGGTGGATGACAAACCAGACATGTAATCCATGGAGATGGACTCCCAGGGCTTCTCAGGAATAGGAAGAGGGGTGTACAAGACTTGCTTTTTGATGGCCGACTTGGCAATGACGCAAGCAGTGCAAGATATGATATACTTGTTGACGTCCAGTCGAATTTTTGGTCAATAAAAATGTTTCTGAAGAATGACCACAGTTTTATCTACGCCAAAATGGCCTGCTACCCGACTGTAGTGGGCTTCCCAAATCAGCTTTGCACGCTCGCTTGCAAGAACATAGATATGGCCTAGGTGGCATAAGAGTCTGTCCTGAATGTGAAAATCAATAACAGTGGCGCATGTACCCAAGAGATGATATGTGGTGGAAAAGTTTGGATCTTGCTGGTAAAGTTGGGGCCACTTCGATGTTTCATGTCCACATGAATGGAGCACATTGGTAAGTGCAGCCACAGGAGGTCGACTGAGGTAGTCAGTAACACGATTGGATATACCTGTCTTATACTTGATGTTGAGAAGGAATTGCTGCAGGTAGGTGGACCACTTCTGATGGCGGTCGTTCTGCAATTTCCCCTATGTGTATGAACTGCAGAGGCTTGTGATCAGTGTGTATGATCATCTTTGTCCCTAGAATGTAATGTTTCCATTGATGGCAGTCTTGTACAATGGAATACATTTCCTTGTCATAGGTGGGGTATTTTCAGACAATATCGGAGAGTGTCTCACTATGGTATTCCATCATATGCCCGTGCTGAGTGAGAATTGTGCCCACAACATAGTCAGATGTGTCAGTCTCAATATCGAATGCTTGTTGCAGATTGAGTAAGGAGAGTACTGGAGCTGAGGAAAAATGATGTTTCGAATCTTCGAATGCTCATTTATGCTCCTTCCCCCACACGAACTTGGCCCTATCACTGCCCTTGGTCACCTGGCTGAGGGCCCATGCAATATGGGAGAATCCCAACATGAACCGTCGGTAAAAATTGGCGAGTCCCAAGAAGCTCCGAAGCTTGGTTAGTGTGGTCGGGGCTGGCCAATCACGGATGAATTGGATCTTAGCTGGATCAACATGTACCCCATGCTCATCAACAATTTAGCCCAAGTATTGGACCCTGTTCATACCAAAAGAGCATTTTTCCAAGTTGGCATAAATCTTGTGCTGTTGCAGAGTGCTCAAAACCTGCTAAATATGCCACATGTGCTCCTCCCATGTTCTGCTGAAGATGAGGATGTCATCCAAATATACTACCACAAAGGAGTTGGTGAAGGGTCTCAATACATAGTCCATCAACCACATAAAATTGGCTGGTGCATTTGTTAATCCAAAGGGCATGACTAGCCATTCATTGAGACCTTCTTTAGACTTGAAGGAAGTCTTCCAGACATCAGTTGGTTTGATGGGAACCTGGTGGTAGCCAGATTTCAGGTCAATATTGCTGAAAAAATTTTCCCCCATGAATTGGTCAAGAAGGTCATCAATCCTGGGAATGGGGTAGCGGTTCTTGACTGTGATTTTGTTTAAGGCTCTGTAATCAATGCAACATCACCAAGTTCTATCCTTCTTCTGCACTAGTACAATCGAGCTTCCACAAGGGGAGGAGCTGGGTTTGATGTGCCCCTTTTGAAGAAGCTCTTGAATTTGACGCTTGATTTTGTCATTCTACATCAACGAGCGCCAATAGACTAGTCCATTAGGTAGAGGTTCACCAGGGGTTAGATCAATTGGATGCTTGACTTGACAGTGTGTTGGTACCCCTGTAGGTGAGATGAAGATGTCTCTGTATTCTTCCATGATCCCATCCACTTGCTTATGCTACAAAGAGAGGCATTATGTAGAGGCCATAGATGTGGCGATGACCTTCTTCTTACTGTGATCACAAATCACAAAGAAGATGAACTTCCCGGTCTATGAAATGACCTTATTGCATTGCTTAGCAACGATTAAAGAAATAACAGTGGGTGGTGTCACCTCTGGGATCCTGTGCAATTGTCTACCAAAAGTAATAATAACACTGCGGGGTATAGACTCATACACAACATGATGCTTCCAAAAATATGGTTGTCCTAAAACAACATCACAAACTTCAAGGGGAGCAATATCACACAATACCTCATCTTTGAAAGTCTTGATGTTGTATTGCAAACAACACTATTGGCTGACATGGAGATCTAGTCCTTGACGAAGCCAATCGATGGTGTAGGGTTGCGGGTGTGGCGTCATTGGCAGGTTCAACCGCTTCACGACCTCTACTGAAATTAGGTTCTTATGAATACTGCTGTCGACAATGAAGTGAATCGAAGCCCTCTTGACCCACATCTGCGAGTGAAAGAGGCGTTCCCCTTCCTTTGGTTCTTCTGGTTCACTTGGCTGGACTTTGGTGGTAGCAACCGTGGCACTGGGTTTAACATTGATAATCCACTTCCCTCCTTCAGGATTTGACTTGGAATCAGAATCGACCTTTATCTCAGAAGCCTTCAGCTTGTCCATGAGGGACTTCTTGGAGTGACATTCGTCGGTGTTGTGCTAATGAATTTTATGGCACTCACACCATTTTCCCGTGTCCTTCTTTGTCTTCTCGTTGCCCTTATTTTGTTGTGGCTTGGACGGATTTTCCTAAGGGAAACCATCACGAATTGGTCCCTTGTTGTGTGGGTTGGGGTTTCCTTTTCGCTTCTTCGGCTGTGAGGGGTTTGCAGATCGAAACTCTCGCTATTTCTGCTTAAATTTATGCTCGATCTTGACAACATATCTATAAGCTGTGCCCAATGAGGCGATGTCTAGGAACTCCATTTCTGTTTGAATGTATCTATGCAAACAACTGTGATATTTGAGCACCAGATGACGCTCAGAATATTTGATACCCAATTTGGCGCAGAGGGTATGGAAATTATTGGTGAAGTCTGGTACTGTCTGGTCCCTTTCTTGATGTGGAGTGGTCCATCTGGTGTACTGGTCCTCGTAGCTTCCAACATGGTAGTACTGTTCTTTGATGGCGTCCTGAAAGGAATCCCATGTAGGGGCCACCATAAAAATTTCATATTCCTCCATGACCCTTTGCTCAGAGTAAGTGTCCCACCAGTCTTTAACATGGGGAACCATCTTGAGGAGTGAAAAAGTGATATTTTCCTGATCGAAAAAATTGTGGACCGAAAAATATCCTTCGAGTAGATTCAACCATTTATCTACAACATCCGCATATGTCAGTCCTTCAAATAATGGAATATCAAAATTTACCTGTACCTTGAAGGGGGTTGCATGGCCACCTGATGAAGATGCTTCTCCTGTGGGCGACTGTCGAAGGATCTGCGTGAAGTTGTCCATCATTTTGTTCCTTTGTCATGCAAGAGATTCCTCGAGCAACATTTTAATAGGATCTCCTGCTCCATCATCTTTCTTTTCATCTCCCATGGGTTGTTGTCGGGCTCGGCGCGATTGATCTGGTAATGGCTCGATTGGTTAGAGTCCCAACTTCTTGTACCTAGACCTTGTCGGGGAAATGCACAAATAAAAATAAATGAAGAGTATACCGCTCTGATACCACTGATCCAGATTTAGGAGTAGAATGAACTGATTAATAGACTGAATATAATCAACACAATGAGAGGAAGAATAACACAAATATTCAGTGAACAATATCTTCTATTAAATAATGAAATAGGTTGAAACTGTAAAACTGCAGAACTGAAACTTGCTCGAATGGTGGTAGTTATCTCTGAGAAGAGATGTGGCTGCTACGTGCATTCGTCCGAGCATAATCCATTATAATGAGGCTCTAAAGGGACTTTACATATTACTCATGAATGCCAAAACCCTAGACATCCAAAAACCTAACCCTAGAAGGTGAAACGCCAAAAGTCATGTGGGCCCTATGGGTAAGTTGGTGTAATTTGGTACCTCAACTTCCTAGGGTCATAAATTTTTCATACAACCTCCATTTTAGGCGTGTGATAGCCCGTTGGAAAGGTCTTTCAGAGAAATACACATTCTGTCGTCAAAATCTGAATCCGTCTACAGTTTAATTGTGGCGAGTCAAGAAAACAATGTTTAGGGCCCCAAAACATCCCTGGAAGTACATCAAGATGTGCTGACATGAAAAAATACAAAATAAGCTAGTTGGATTAGGCGAGAGGCCACCCATATCCACCTAGAGAATGTGTGAGGCATCATACAACCCCATAAGTGTAGAACTCACAATTATAACGCAATACAGAAAGATGTGTTGAATAAAAAATGAACACAAGGAGCTAGTTGGAATAGGTGGGTGGCCACCAATATCCACTTGGATCAGAGTCATATACCACTCTAACCTGGTCCATTGGACCACTGGTGTTTCTTTGGGATAGCATTGTCAATTCTATTTTTATTTTTTTAATTTTTTATTTTATTTTATTTATTTATTTTGTTGATGGGGGCTACATTTTCTAATTTTATGCTTCGACTGATGTCTAGGTCTTTGAGACCCATGTTGTACCTTTTTGTGTGGATCTTTAGCCATGTTTTTGGCCTTATTGGGGTTCTCATCCTTTCCAAGGATGAGTCCTGCTTAATGCACCTGCAAAATGTAATTTGGTTCTCCACTGATGAATAAAATTATGCTTTTTTCGGAGGAAAAAAATGAAGTAACATGATTGCTTGTTGAAATAAAAAGACTTTCAAATTTTGCATGAGAATTATTATGAAAAAATTGATAAGAAAAAATATATTTACCCAAAAAACATTGAGCCCTAATTACCTAAATAAACTCCCCTAACAATCACCTAATGGGCCATAATGATTGATGATAAAAAATTGAGAATTACTACATTTAAGTGTGAAATCCGACATTGATGGAAATTATTGATTTTGTCATCGATTTTTTTATGTAAATTCATGAAAATTACTTTTATTTTTTTACTTTTGACCCCGATAGATGTTGGTATATTGAAGTCTTTGTAGGATGTGCAAATACCAATGCATATTTGACATTTTATAGATTTGACTTAGTCAAATTTGATTGAAATATTATCTTTCAATATGACAACTTTGATTTTGTCAACGAGATGGTGTATCGATGTGTCTGAAATAGAGAGATCATGACGAGAATGCCATACTATGTATGCAATAGATTTTTTTTTTGTGTGTTAAAAAGCAGTGGTGAGAAAACAACTTTTTTTTTTTCTCCACAGAGTTTGGATCTAATGACATATTAGGAATAATGCTAAATCCGTGAACTATTTTTCAAGTAAAATTTATAATAAATTATGAATTCCATATGTCTAATTTTTTTTGAATATGTTCTTGTTGTACCATTTCATTGGATGAATTTATTGTAATAAATACCAAATCCAAATGATAGTTTCAATGACATTACTACATTATTGGTGTAATATGGTGATGGTAACACATAAAATAGAGAGGAGTTTTAAGGACCATAGCTAGAAAAGATTATTTAGAGTTTGGGTGTAACATCCCCAGCCACCAACAAGCTGGGCCATGCCACTACTCAGACACTTTACTTAGCTCTGAAACTGTTTTGTAAAGTCACCGACCATCCATGCCAGGCCACGCTATGCCAGAGAACACATCCGTTCTCTGTGCGGAACATACTGTAACATACTCAACATCCAAACTGAGTTATGCCACATACAATTTTCTATCTGCATGCGATTAAAACATATCCACGCATAGAACTCTTGCAGAAGCTTTATATATAAAACATGAACAGACAAATACGTTATGTAAATGCACAGATTCACATTGAAATAGCAGTAAACATATACATGCAACATATACAAACAATACCCATAAAAATAAACACAGTTATAATCGCACATATGATAACCCATAAAAATATGCACATAAATAACAATGCAACATGTAAATTTATCACACAATTGACACTTATCTTGGTAAGAATGTCACCAAATGTGTGCAGACCTTCCACGAACCTCCCAGCCTTAGACCACACTATTCATCACTCTCAATAGTGAGTCACCCCCGAGCCGGGACTAAATTCCACTTGGGTAATGGTTCCTAACCAGGCTAACGACTCATGGAAAACAGGAAAGACTCCATCACAGGTGCCTACTCAAACTAACATCCTACAGTCTCTCATTCCCCACATGCCTGTCCCACCCAAGGAAGTGTGCCCCTTCTCTTCTCAACAGTCCCTCGGCTGCCCCACTTCCCTTCTAGGGATTCAGGAACAAGTCGAACATGAAGTCTCAGAGACCTGTAGCTGCAGTTCAACATCTTTAGGAAGTCACCTCCCAAAAACTCTCTCACCCAGAGAGAAATTACTCATGGGCCTGACAACCCGCCTCTTCAATATCCCATGGGCCTGACAACCTGCTTCTTCCGTCCAGCTCCCATGCTCCCAGCTACATGAATAGATATGGCTATCAATACAGGTTGAGGTATAGTGACATGAAGTTATGGAGGTCAACTGACTACGTCAGTTGAAGATCATGGGATGACTGTATGGATGAATGCATAATAGAAAGAATGATGGAAGAAGTGATGGAAATGAACTAAGTCCCCACAATATGTATGCATGTCCCAAACTTGACACTTGTCATGTTGGGAGCTACTTTGGCCCACTTGTCCCCAACTTTAGAACTTAGGATAACATAATTATCCATACTTTATACTTTAAGAAATATTAATATAATATTCTTTTTTGTCTTAAGCTCCCTAGCTTAGCCCCTTTTTCTTAACTTTTGCCCCCCACCCTTTCCCCGACTAGTGGAGTTTAGTCCCCCATCTCTTTTATCGTGGTCGGTCTGCGCGCATCGATGTATTTATATTAATTATGAGACATATACAAAGTAGGGGCACTGGCCTTTAACATATAGGCTCTCCGGCCTAATCAAAACATAAGCATCCTAGCTTATAATAACCGCCTCACCAGCTTATAAAACACAAGATATACATAAAGATTCCCTGCCCCAATATCGCACACACTTAATATGCTGTGCATGGTGTCCTGGAATGTGCCCAATTCATCATTTTACTGCGTAGTACATGCACGCACTACACCATGGAAGATGCATGTCAAAATATATCAAACAACTCACCAACTTAAGTACATTATTACGTTTGCAGTTGGGGTTCTACTTGGGGATATTACAATCCCCTCCCCTTATTTATGCACTGTCCTCGGTGCATCATGTATACACATACAAAAAAAATTTCAAAAATCCTCAGTGCATTATATACCATGTACCATTCAAATTCTTTAAAATATCCAAGATTTAGCTATTGAAAGCTTGTTACCCATCTGGTGCTCTACTTTCCAGCACCAATTCTGGTACTTATACTGCAACTTGAAGTCAATTGCTCTATTCCATAGAGCTAGTTCAGGAAACAATTTAGCTCATTGTTCCTTATTACATGCTTCAATTAAACTTCATTGAAGCAACAACTGGCTGTAGATCCATGACGTTCCACCCAACCTTATATGTCACTGCTGATAAACTCTTAGCAACATACCATTCCCAAGCATGGGATATGACTCCATCAGGACAATGGCTACCCAAGATAACCACGACTCACAATCAATATCAACATAATCCAGGCCAAGGTACCAAACCTCAACAACACTCCAACCAACGATCTCTCTTCCCCACATGCATGTACAACCCACGGTAGTATCCACCTTCACTATCCAATAGTTCATCGACTACTCAACTTCCCTTCCTAGGATCCAGCACAGGCCGGATAAGAAGTCTCAGAGCACCGTGGTTCCAGGAGTTCCAACTTTAATCATTATCATCTCACCTGCATCATACACATGCAGTTATCATGAGAGAGCATTATAAAAAAAAAATTCCATTTTAGAAATCCAATTAATTTCATAACGAATTCGACTTTTTCCCAAAATATGAAATCCTATTTCATAATTTTTCATTGTTGTTGCAATAATAGGATGTAATTTTCCTTATGGCTTTCAACAAGCACCATGTTAAATACCATTTTTCCTGCAATGATTATATATTGCATACAACCAACAAATTGTCAGTATTTTCTGTACATCATAATTCAACATGTACATCACCTTATGTAATGATCTTAGAATTGCTTGCACCTAGAAATTCAATCACAATTACCAAACAATTTAACCAAATAGAATGACTCATCATTCTATGCATATGCATGTTCATAATTAACAACAGTAAGTTCACTTCTTCAATTTTCTGAACATGAAATTTTTTGTAGACACTATTCCTATAACTACCTCACTTACAACTTTCCTGTTGCAATGTTTAACAGTTCCTGAAATGTTCTCAACTTCTTGAGTTAGCAACATTTCAACCATTAGTATAATTATTTCCATACAAAAACATATATACATGCACTCACAAAATGCATTCAACAAAATGCATTTAAGTATACAATTCCATCATGTATGAGTGAAACTTTGCCACTTACCAGGCATGAGTGAAACTCTCAATGCCTATTTATTCAATGCACCCTTGCATTGATTTTCAAAATGAGCTTTATCTAAGTCATGCATCTCACCATCCATAAATTGGAAATCTGGCCAATGTCTTGACCCATCTCCACACACTTCCCATTGTCTTCACAATTACTTGGATGCCTTCCTTTTTGACCTGAACACTACACCAAGAATACAATTCTGTAGTGTTTATTAGTGTTAGCAAAAAGGTTGCAATCCAAGTTTTATTTAAAGTAGGAAGCTCATTGGGTATTTGTGTGGCACATAACCTTTCTATAACCATACCTTGCCATATCCAACCATGTCCTGGTCTCATACATGACTAGCTTTCTTAGCATCATTCCTATAACAAGCCCTTATCTTTAATTTTCTTTGGTTATTGTCTCATAACCAAATTAACTTGACATGCTACTATGTCAGTGTGTGCATTCAAAATCTAAAATCTTTGATAAATATAACATGCCTCTAGCCTTTATCACACCTAGTGGTAACTTAATCCTATCCATGCACTTAAACAATACCATACAATGTAGTATAAAATTCTATTTGGGGAAATTCTTACCTGGATTTCCCTTTGGAAATTATACAACATAATTTCCAAAAGAGGGATACTTACCTGCATGGCTGCTATTAAACAAATTTAATGCTACCTGACCAGTTGATGACAATAGAAGCTCTTATGCCTCCTTATCAGCCTCATAATTCAACATTCCAACTTTCTGTTGCTTCCTTCCATGTGCAACAATATTATCGGCAACACTTGCAAACATGCAAGCATTCTCACTTTATGGTTGTGTTAAAATCCATAAAATACTTGCTGCTATAGTAATTGCAACAACTTCTTTTCTTCCTGTATCATGTTTCCTAGTTTATCCCATAAGTTTTCAATTCTTTCGAATTCCTGATCCTGCAAGTGCTCTTCACTGTAACCACTGTGCATGATTATTTCTAATCTGAGAAATTTCTAGCCAAATCACTCTTGGCTGCCTTTTATTTCCATCCAAATACTAGACTGATATTAACCTTCAGCTTTTATTTAATTCCTAGATCCATCTATTCCAAATCATACTTGGGTGAGTTATAATCCCAATCATGTTGTATTATAAACTATGGATCTTCAACATCCATGTATTTTTTCGGACTAAATCGTTCCAGCTCTTCCTTGACTGAATAATTTAGTGTTTGAGTTTTCTTGCACCCTTCTCTTTTCCTTTCCAACTAGCCTCACACTTGGCTTGCATGGCCAATCTCTTTAGCATGCTGTAAGGATGGATACATGCCTCCTTCTCTAGCTGCATATAATTAATTAAAATCACTTAATACATATTTTAATTTACCAACACAATTTCAAGTGATACTTCCACCCCTGGAAATGTCACTCATGGCTCCATGCCATTTGAGATGGATTCTTCTTAGGCACCATCTCTTTTACATTCAAAAACCATGCATAGAACCATTTTCCTTTTCATGGTTCTTTACTGACTTTCTAGAGAGATTCATTCCACTTTTAAGTCTTTCTTGGCTTTGACATCTTCATGTTATTGTGGAAATATCTTCAATACCTTTGGAATGCATCAATAATATCTATTAATATTCTTGTTTTCCCTCTTGGAGTGTTTTTCATGCATTCCCATTTTCTTGATATCTACCCCATGAATTGTTCTTCCATTATCCTAGGATGTTCATGGACTTGAAACTACATATTATGCTGATATTAATTTTCAACATCCCATTATTATTCAGATCCCTCTGATCCAACTCCTACATGACCCAATTATATTTCTAGTCATGTTTTATGAGTAACCTTGGACAGTTAACATCAAATTCCTTCTTGAGGTACTTGCTTTATCCCTTCCTTAGTTGATCATATCAACACTTGGATTTTCTTGATGGGTATTACTTTCCCCTATCTTGACCAATCTAATTTCAACCTACCTTGCACAATCCACTTCTATCATACCATATTGATGCCCTTCATACCGTGCTTCCACTGCGCACTCTGATAACCATAAGGAAAGCATTACTCTAATTTCATAGCTAATTCCTGGTTATGATGCACTCTTATGATGCACTCTTTATCCAAATATGCATTAAGCCTCTTTCTTTATCCGATTACTATCATTATGATAGTCAATTCCTTTTATAATAGATCTTACTCCCATGCATTTCTTAATTTGTATATTGATTTCTTCGGGAGTGTTCACTAATTCATTCATTACATGATCTATTCCTCTACCCAGATTCCATTGAATACTTGACTAACATGAGAGGACTTCCTGTAGTGGCTTCCAAAGACTTTATGGCTACGCCAAGATTCATACCTTAACCTTTTGTAGTCTTGGATTTTGATCATCTTCTGAAATATTTTTTCATATCACTCTTTCCCTGAGTACCTCTGCTTATTTTAACTAAACTTTGTCAGGTTAACTAACTCAACAATTTTATGAAAATATGAACCATTCTGGTTCAATAATACATATCAGAATTCTTTCTTCTGATTTCCTGGAAATTTAAATTATTTGATCAATTTTTTGGGTGGATATTTAGATTCCACTATTCAATATCTTTCCAACGCCTGCTCCCATGCTCAATTCTGAGTCTTGAGCAGAAAGTTATGGCTAATTGAAAATTGCCCAATAACTTTTTTGTTCATTCTTCAACTTGCGCAACTCTGCGCTGTAATATGCATTTTTACACCTACTCCTTTGGAATTTTTGTGGGATCTCAATTGGGTTTCTTAATATACATATTATGGACACTCTATCCAAGTTTCACCTCATTCTGGGTTCTGGGATGCTAGTTACAGTCCGCTGAAGTTCTAGGCCAAAATACCATATTGTAACTGATATGCTACAGGTACCTTATTTTCCATATTAAACACTTTTAACATGCCCAAAAAGTTAATTGAACTCTGTGATTGTATTCTATGTCTCAGTATATTTCCATTGACTACTCCTGTGCCTCAATCTGATTCCGGAGCAGAAAGTTATGACTCTTTGAAGTTAGTGGGGTCTTAAAATTTACCCTTCATTGTTTGTGTTGTAACTTTCTCATAAAAGCTCCGTTTGATGAGCAGTTTACACCATTAGAAAGATATATTCGGTACACCTCTGTCTCGTGGTTTTTCAGTTGCTAAAAAATCTCTTAAGTCCCTCAAAAAAATTCTGTAAAAAGATGATGTTCAAATGATATAAAACATCGCAGAAAATCTCTGGTTTTCTACTGTTATTTACCCTTCAAACAAATTCGCGTGCACATATATCAACCTGTGAACCCATATTCACCACGCACAACAATAACACAAGGTAAATCGTGCTTCACGCACTTTAAAAACATTGTGTATCACTTCTCTATCGCGCCAATAACTTGTGTGCACTACTTTCGTGTCGCGTGCAAATATCCACCGCACGCAGTTTTTGTACTGCACGCTGATATCTACCACGTGCAATTTTTGTACCGCACGTAGATATACCACGCACATTTTACTCGACGTGATGCACCATGCCATATTTTAGTACATCTCCATCGCGCATTAAAAATCTGCGTGAACCACTAACTAAGTTGTCGCGCGACAACATATAACCACATTGCGCGCGTAGCTACCAAACTCCACTACACTGTGGAAATACTGTGCACACCGCGCGTGCCATTATTATGAATGTCCACACCACGCACAATTTTTATGCGTATGCACATTGCGCAATGCAAAATTTAGCTTACGCACCCGCACACCAACATTTTTTCGTGCGGCGCCAAAATTTAGCGTGCGCTCCATAAAACCACTATTTTTCTGCGCGGTACCAAAATTTAGCGCGTGCACCAGCATGCCAATATCTTGTCGCGTAGTGCTGAGTTTTACCTATCACAAGATTTTCACTGCGCTTCATGCATTTTTTAGTGCGCCCACCTATGCACATTCACATTTATGCGCATCAATTCCTTGTGAATTCCGCTACAAAAATTGGGGCTTTTTCCTAACTTTTTCCCCAATTTACCATAGACATTCGGCAACCATGAAATTCGTTCAATTTGAGCTTGATAACACCAGTTCAAATTATGCTACAAAAAATCGTTGTGGGTTGACATTTCTGGAACGAATTCACCCAAAATCAATTCACGAATTGGGAATTTCAATTACAAAATTCGTTCCATCTGTCACGACTTTACTGTAACTTCAAATTCGACCAATTCCGTGTGTGAATTTGCTAGAACAGATATTAAATCAATAATATTTCATCGCTTGGCTAAATTTCTCCATTTTCTCATTAATTCAACCACAGAAATTGGGGCTTCTCCCCATTTCTGTCCAGTTGTTGTTACTTTTTACCATGGACGTTCTACAATCTGAAATTTGGCCACTTCAAAATAAATCCTCTGTGACATTTTGCTTCAACTCAACTTTCTCGGCCCATCCAGGCTCAGTGTTGAAAACTGAAGCGCTGATTCCATATTGTAACATCCCCATCCACCAACAGGTCGGGCCATGCCACTACTTAGACACTTTACTTATCTCTAAAACTGTTTTGTAATGTCCCTGACCATCCATGCTAGGCCACGCTACGCTAGAGAACAAATCCGTTCTCTGTGTGGAACATACTATAACATACTCAACATCCAAACTGAGCTATGCCACATACAATTTTCTATCTGCATGCGATTAAAACATATCCACACACAGAACTCTTGCAGAATCTTTATATATAAAATGTGAACAGACAAATACATTATGTAAATGCACAGATTCACATTGAAATAACAATAAACATATACATGCAGCATATACAGACAATACCCATAAAAATAAACACAGTTATAATCGCACATATGATAACCCATAAAAATATGCACATAAATAACAATGCAACATGTAAATTTATCACACAATTGACACTTATCTTGGTAAGAATGTCACCAACTGTGTGCAGACCTTCCACAAACCTCCCAGCCTTAGACCACACTGTTCATCACTCTCAACAGTGGGTCACTCTCGAGCTGGTACTAAACTCCACCTGGGTAAGGGTTCCTAACCAGGCTAACGGCTCATGGAAAACAGGAAATACTCCATCATAAATGCCTACTCAAACTAACAACTTACAATCTCTCATTCCCCACATGCCTGTCCCACCCAAGGAAGTGTGCCCCTTCTCTTCTCAACAGTCCCTCGGCTGCCCCACTTCCCTTTCAGGGCTTCAACAATAGGCTGGACAGGCAGTCTCAGAGCCCTGTAGCTCCAGTTCAACACCTTCAGGAAGTTACCTCCCAACAATTATCTCACCCAGAGAGAAATTACTCACGGGCTTGACAACCCACCTCTTCAATATCCCACGGGCCTGACAACCCGCTTCTTCCGTCTAGCTCCCATGCTTCCAACTACATGAATAGATATGGCTATGGATATAGGTTGAGGTACAGTGACATGAAGTTATGGAGGTCAACTGACTATGTGAGTGAAAGCTCATGGGATGGCTGCATGGATGAATGCATAATTGATCCAAGAGGCTCCCTAGGCTCAGAAAATGCTCAAAAATGAAAGTTCTCAGAATTGAGTGAAACCAATTCCTTTGATACCATCTCATCGCGCTGATTCTGACAGTATATTTACTTTCTCAAATGGGCTCTGTATGCGAGAGTTATCACACTTTGACTATTTTCTCAAACAATTAAAAAGTCAAAGGACTGGCAAAAAGTCAATGCTGACGTCATCATGACATCACCAAAGCTAATTCAGGATGTTGATGTGGCAGAGGCAGGTAATGAAATTTGGCAACCTGTCACTGGGCAGATGATGCAGACTTGGACCAATGGCAGTGTGACACTTGTTAATATTCAGACAAATGTGGTGGTGCCACATGGCCCAGGCATGGGAAGCCACGTGGCACCCAGTCAGAACATGTGTGGCAAGTTCCAAAAATGTTTTGAGGTCCATGGGTTTTGAACCCACGACCAACTGACCAAGTCAAGCGCCTTGAGGAGAGCACTAACACCAACGCGCCCCACATGTTTCTTGTTAAATGATATGCATATAATTTTATTTAAATTACAATGTATTTTTATATGGGCAGAAAGGGGGCTGGGGCTAGCCCCAGCCCATGATTTTATTACACCTGTGACCACCGTTTAGCAAAAAGGGGCGCGGACTATACAATCCAACCACGAATGCTTTAAGCCTCTGGTTACGGGGGTGTTCACCATATGACCGTTGATTGTGGGGGCTTATCCCTATAAGCACAGACTATTCTAGACATTGATCCCATGCAATGCGCCCCAAAACCAGGAGCTAGCGCGACTAAAGGGCCAACGCTTGGCCATATGAAGTGAATATGATCAAGTATTGGGGGCGCGCGCCCAACCTTGGGGGCTATATTGTGTATTTTTATATAAAAATGGGTTCTTCCTCACTTGAGCCTGAAAACTATAAAAACCAGGCTTTTTGAAGCTTGTAGGAGACTTTTTGATGCAAGGTTTTGAAGGGGCAGTTTGTAAATTTTGGCCTTTTCTCATGTTTTGAGGGGCATTTTTGCCATGTTTTTGAGAGGAATTTGATGGAGCATGCTTGAATATGAGCAATGAGGTCTTTCACAACAGATATGAAGCATGTAATGTAACAAGAAAGAGCCTATGTAAGAGAAATTTGAGCATTTAAAGAGCAATAAATAGGTCCTCCACTTGGAAGCGGGCCCGGAGACGTAGCCAACGATTGGTGAACTCCGTTATCAACCTCTTGTCTCTATTTCTGTTTCTGTTTTGTTGTCCTATTCTCTTAATTTGCAGCATGGATATTAATGGCTGATCTCTTTATTATTTAATAAGCATCAAGTAAAATTCACATTTGATATTCTGCAAACAAGATAATAAGTTTATGTATTTCGCATTCTTAACAATCCGATGCAAAAAGTACATTAAACTAACTTGCAATTTATTAGTAATACCTTCATTTTTGGATCAAGTTTATGGTATCAAAGCATTTGGTTTTGAAGGTTTGACAGGAATTGCAAGCATTGGATGCTCACCAGAGCAAAACTCAAGCGAGGAGAAGGCCAACTTGAGGCTCTTAACACAAATATTCAAAGGAGACCGCATAAGCAAGAGATGTCTTTGCCAAGAAAATTGGGTCCCTACAAATCTGAAGATGATTTCTTCGAGGCCTTTAAATTGATGCAAGCCATGGTAGAGGAGCTTTATCATGAAAGAGGGCAATGAAGGCTTCGAGGCAATGAAGAAGGTGAATCTTCGGTAAGAGCAGAAGGAGGAGTTGGAGGTGGTGGACCTTCAGAACCTTCTTCTCCTTCATCCTCATCATCTAATAATGAAGCAAGTGTACATTCCTTCAAGGATAAGAAAAAAACTCATCATTCTTTTGATATGCCATTATTAAAGTTAGATGTAAAGTTTCAATTACCCACTTATGATGGTGAATTAGATGCAGAAAAGCTAGATAATTGGGTGAGACAATTAGAAGTCTATTGCAGGATACAAAAGATTGTTGATGAAGAAACTAAGATCCAAATAACAAGTCTCAAAATGGGAGGCACAACTCTCATATGGTGGGAAAGCAGAACTAGAGATGATCTTAAGAAAAGTGGTAAAACAATCTCTTCCTGGAATGATTTTGTTATTGCATTAAAACAACCGTTTTACCCTTTAGCTTACATGCAACAAGAAATGATGAATTGGCAATGTTTAAGGCAATCAAAAGGTCAAAGTGTACAAGAATATACTCAAACATTTCGTAAGAAAGCATTAAATTTGGGTATTCCATTATATACACAAGTGACACTCCAAAAATATATTGGTGCTTTACATTCTTATCTCAAGCACACTCTTCTTATGATAAATCCTTCTAACTTTGATGAAGTATGTGTACAAGCCATTCACATTGAATCCAGTAAAGGGAATGTTGGTGATAGTGTTTCTACATATACTTGGCAAAGAAAGGATGCAGGGCAAAGGAAAGAGAAGAAGACAACTACAACAAGAAAGGAGAAGCCTACTTGCAAGCATTGCAAGAAAGTAGGCCATGATGAAGATCGTTGTTGGGTCTTACATCTTGCATTGAAGCCAAAGAAGTTTGCTAACCACGGAAGGAAGAATACCACAGCTGCGACAATTCAAGTGGATCTTGGATCAGATTCCGGTGATGAGACACATGTTGTAGCTNCCTTTAGCTTACATGCAACAAGAAATGATGAATTGGCAATGTTTAAGGCAATCAAAAGGTCAAAGTGTACAAGAATATACTCAAACATTTCGTAAGAAAGCATTAAATTTGGGTATTCCGTTATATACACAAGAGACACTCCTAAAATATATTGGTGCTTTACATTCTTATCTCAAGCACACTCTTCTTATGATAAATCCTTCTAACTTTGATGAAGCATGTGTACAAACCATTCACATTGAATCCAATAAAGGGAATGTTGGTGATAGTGTTTCTACATATACTTGGCAAAGAAAGGATGTAGGGCAAAGGAAAGAGAAGAAGACAACCACAACAAGAAAGGAGAAGCCTACTTACAAGCATTGCAAGAAAGTAGGCCATGATGAAGATCGTTGTTGGGTCTTACATCCTAAATTGAAGCCAAAGAAGTTTGCTAACCACGGAAGGAAGAATACCACAGTTGCGACAATTCAAGTGGATCTTGGATCAGATTTCGGTGATGAGACACAAGTTGTAGCTATGGGAATCCGATGTATAAATTTTGTTGCAAGTATTAGCTCTTCTAAATCAGTTGTTGTAAATGATGAGTGTAAAAGGAGTGAACTTTTCCACATAAGGGTTAGAACACAATGTTAAAGTTGATACTCTTGTAAACAGTGGATCACAAGCCAATCTAATCAGTGAAGATGTTGTAAATAACTTGGGACTTGAAACTAAGTCACATCCTAAACCATATCCATTGGGATGGATATGTGGTGATAATAATTTGCAAGTAACCAAGCAATGTAAAATCAAGTTTGCAATCACTTCTAATTATGTTGATGAAGTAGAGCTTGATATAGTGCCACTGGACATATGTGGAATTGTCTTGGGAAGCCCCTACCTTTATTATAGAAAGGCCATATTCTACAGGGAGGAAAATAAATATTGCTTCAAGAAAGATGGGAAAGAGTATATTGTTCGTGCTCATCGCATGAAAACTGACAGGTCTTTTGTAGCTATAGGGCAGTTAAAAAGAATGGTAAATGAAAGAAAAAGTTCAACACTTATGTCTGTAACAAAACATGAAGTTAGTGATGCTGAACATGATATGATTCCATATGTTTCTAACAATCATGAAGTGTCACCGAAGGTACAACATGAGGTTCAATTGCATAATTTATTTACTGTTCCTGTGTAGAAGGGGAAGCATGTTGTTTCATTCTCATTAGAATGTCTAGTGTTGTTGATTAGTTTGCTTCTATTCAGTGGTGTATGGCTGCTAACTGCGACAAAGAATGTAGATGATTGTGCAATTGATGGGATGATTATTTTGATAAACAATGCTATCTCAGTTTTCATGTTTGTTGTGATTAGTCAAGTGATTATTGTCCAAGCATAAAGGATGGACAATACCGAACAAGTGGGGAGGCAGTACCCTCACTTATTACCTGAGTAAAAGAAGACTTTTGGTGGTCCAAAAGCTTCCAAAGTGGGGAGGAATGATCCAGGAGGCTCCCCAGGCTCAGAAAATGCTCAAAAAATGAAAGTTCTCGGAATTGAGTGAAACCAATTCCTTTGCGACTGGCTTGTCGCACTGATTTCGACAGTATATTTACTTTCTCAAATGGGTTCCATATGCGAGAGTTATCGCACTATGACCGTTTTCTCAAACATCTAAAAAGTCAAAGGACTGGCAAAAAGTCAATGCTGACGTCAGCATGACATCACCAAAGCTAATTCAGGATGATGATGTGGCAGAGGCAGGTAATGGCATTTGGTGACCTATCACTGGGTAGATGATGCAGACTTGGACCAATGGCAGTGTGACACTTGTTAATATTCAGGCAAATGTGGTGGTGCCACGTGGCCCAGGCATGGGCAACCACGTGGCACCTAGTTAGAACATGTATGGCAAGTTCCAAAAATGTTTTGAGGTCCATGGGTTTTGAACCCACGACCAACTGACCAAGTCAAGCGCCTTGAGGAGAGCACTAACACCAACGTGCCCCACATGTTTCTTGTTAAATGATATGCATATAATTTTATTTAAATTACAATGTATTTTTATATGGGCGGAAGGGGGGCTGGGGCTAGCCCCAGCCCACGATTTTATTACACCCGCGACCATCGTTTAGCAAAAAGGGGCGTGGAATATACAATCTAACCACCAACGCTTTAAGCCTCCAGTTCCTGGGGTGTTCACCATATGATCGTTGGTTGTGGGGGCTTATCCCTATAAGTGCGGACCATTCTAGACCCTGATCCCATGCAATGCGCCCCAAAACCAGGAGCTAGCGCGACTAAAGGGCTAGCGCTTAGCCCTTTGGGCTAGCGCTTGGCCATATGAAGTGAATATGACCGAGTATTGGGGGCGTGCGCCCAACCTTGGGGGCTATACTGTGTATTTTTATATAAAAATGGGTTTTTAACTATACGTAACTGATTTTTGCCTGATTTTTGGACCAACAAGTGGTTTTTTGAGGACATTGTGGCCATTTGGAGGGGGATTTGATCCCAGAAAGAGGCCATATCTTCAGGAGAAGTTGAACTTCCTCATTTGATCCTGAAAACTATAAAAACCAGGCTTTTTGAATCTTGTAGGAGACTTTTTGATGCAGGGTTTTGAAGGGGCAGTTTGTAAATTTTGGCCTTTTCTCATGTTTTGAGGGGCATTTTTGCCATGTTTTTGAGAGGAATTTGATGGAGCATGCTTGAATCTGAGCAAGGAGGTCTTGCA
>JASDQU010100594.1:59348-70296 GCA_032191745.1 Picea mariana | reverse complement strand
ATTAGAATGTGAGAAAATATATAATACAAGGTGAGATAAGGAATAATACAATATGAAAATAGGTATGGTAATGTTGTATTTTTTGTAAGTTTTGTGGGACAGTTTAGATGGTAAGATAAGTGTACCTTTTTTCAAGAGATGAGAGGAGGTCTTGTGGTCGAATTTTGTTGAGTTTTTGAGATAGATTATGTAATGCTGCTCTGTAAAAACTTTATATACTGTTGAACATTATTGTAAAAAAATAACTAGAAAACATTATTGTAAAAGTACGGAATGGAACTGAAAATTGTGAGCAGGTATCAAATACTTTTAAAGCATATCCAACGATTGAATTAAAATAACTCAAGGTGAAATTTTACCTTCATAGATGTAATATCTTTTATTTACTCAATGACAAGTTAATATTTAAAATTAATAATAAAGTGATGTTATGACTTAACAATAATATAATAACAAAGTTAAAGCGTTACTTGTATCACAATGAATGAACTAAAATTTTATCCCATGATGGTTTTTTTTAAAAGATAAGGTTATTAGTCCCTGCCTCTGGTCACGGATTATATCTTTCGCATCGCGGTCAAAATCCTTTGACCGGGTATTAGTTCATCAAGTTTTACAACCGTAACCAAAGTTTTTTTCAATTTTGTTTATTAATTTTTTTTTTTAAATTTAAAAATATTTTTATAATTACTATAAACTTAAAATTTAGTTTTTTCATTAGTCTGTATGGAGGTGATGGGACTAAATATCCCTGGTCGTAAGTTTTTTCTTTTAAATATTTGTGGTAAGTTTTTTCTTTTAAATATTTGTCAGAGTGCAAAATTTAATTTTAAAAACAAATTTATAATTATTTGTGCTTCGCCATTTTGGAGGCACAATCATCACACTATCTGCAGTCTGACACTGACATTGCAGAGCAATGCAGTGCTCTGCAGTCGATGCTGCTTTGAGTGTTCTCCTCAGTTGATGTCCCCATATATATATATGTGTGTGTGTGGGGACATGAACGATCAAATATCAACATGGGGAGCATATATTTGGTAACTATGTAATGCTTTCAAAGTGTACATCATAAGAATGATTGAAAATATTTTACAAACAACCATTGACATGTAGAAATTAAAAAAAAAAAAAAATCAAAACAATTTTTACCTTTGATTTGTAGTGCTTCTAATTTGGGATTTAGAGAAGACATTTTGTCAAGAAAAATGTCAAAATTGAAAACCTTGAACACCATAAAACAATATTTTTATATTTCAAAACGATTTTTACCTTTGATTTTGTAGTGCGTCTAATTTGGGATTTAGAGAAGACATTTTGTCAAGAAAGATATCAAAATTGAAAACCTTGAACACCATAGAGCAATATTTTTATAGTAAACAAGTCTTCAGCTTGCGTCAGCTTCAACTCTATGAAATGTCAAAATTACAAAATCCAACACATGTGCCAACTTCAAATAAAATCTAATGAATATTTTTGGTTCTACCCATTTATAGTGTGATATACCTTATCTTTTTCCTTTTTTAATTCCATGCTACAAATTGAGATTTATTCTCCATTTATTTTGTATATCAGCAAGCTACTATGCAAAAACAAAATTCTATCATTGTTTTAGCTAGTGTACATTCACTTTTACCTACATATGAGAAAAGAGACGACATAATTTGTAAAAGAGCACACATTACAGACTTGCCCTTCATGCTAATAGTGTGAATGCTTAGTATTTTGTACACATCAGCAATAATAGAAAAGAAACATCTCCACAAAGTGGATTGGATATTTGACCTGTACTATTTCAAAGGCATGTTCTGTCTTTTAAAAATAATAGAATTAATTTCTTTTATTCTTTAACTTTCATGCTAGGAGTGCCCAGACCTAGTATTATGTATAGAGCACAATAGCAGTGATAAAAAAGAAAAGACTCACATCTCTACAAAGTGGGTTGGATATTGGGTTGGATATTTGATCTGTACAATTGGACCCATAGTATGTGACTTGCATAAACTATTTCAAAGGCATGTTCTTCTTTTAAAAATATATATATTTTTTTATTTTCACTTTGTTTAAATTGGGGACATCAAAGCTTTCCATGTGCAAGAAATTATGGAAGAATTTTTCAAAGATGAAACAAGTCTTTTACTTTCTTGGATTGTTTGTGGTTTCAATGTATCTTGAATATCATTTAATATATTAGTTTAACCTAAAGCAAATACAAGAAAATTTTGATCATAAAATATTGTGCTATAAGTTGGTATTCACAAACACAATTAGAATGAAAAACATTACTAGTGATTTCATAGATTTGATAATGTTCAAATTGCTATTAACTTCTTTACTATGTATCATTCTCATATTTTGATCATAAAATATTTTACAATCATAAAATATTGTGATACACGCTGGTATTCACAAACACAATTCATTATTAGTGATTTTATAGACTTGATAATGTCCTGAAAAAATTGCTATTAACTTCTTTATTATGCATCATTCTCATACCCAAAACACAAATCGAATGGATCATCCTTATATTACGTATCATTCTCATACTCAAAACACAAAATACAAAATCGAATGGACCATCCTTATCTCTCATATATGAATTGGGCTTCTCTCTCATAGCCATACCCATAACACAATCAAATTAAGTTCTCATAACCCAATATAGTCATATTATTATTTTCTTTTAACAAAAATAAATAAATTTGGAAGTACATTTATATATTATCTTCGATCCTCTTAAGATAGAAATAAAACATTTGTATATTATCTTGGATCCTCTCAAGATGAAATAATAGATTTGGGGTTCTTATTTTCATTAACAAAAATTAAAAATTTAGAAATATATTTATACATTATCGTGAACCCACACTAGAGATATTCTATATTATCTTGGACCCGAATAATTTGGAAGTACATTTATATTGACCATAATGTTTCAATCCCATGAATATGGCCTTACTCATCCGAAATTTGATTTATTTATGTTGTTGTTGTTTCTTATAAACGTTGTGCAAAGATTATGTCCGAAAATAGGGAACTTAAATATGGGAAGTAAAGTATATTGGAGAGAATTGTCAAATTAGATTATTCAAGGTAGTCATAGATTATTCAAGGTAGTCACAATTTCGACTTCCAAATGAGTAATATCATACTTAGTCATGTGGATTAAAATTAAATGTATTAATTGTTTTTTGTTAAATTTTTAGATTTATATTTTTATTTGGTATGCATAGGCAATTTACTTCCAAATGAGTAATACCATACTTATTCACATGGATTAAAATTAAATGTATTAATTGTTTTTTGTTAAATTTTTAGATTTATATTTTTATTTGGTATGCATAGGTATCCATGATATGAAAACAATATAGGACAAATCTCAACCATGAAAAGCAAGCCCCTCTTCATCATCTTAATTAAGAAATTAAGAAATTAGAAGTTAAAACTATAATTATATGTTAGGTAGGTACTAGCTGCTTAGCAACTATTTCTCTTGTTGTTCTATCTCCTTAGTCATTCATATAGAGAATGTCACATATGTATTTATATTAGATTTAATAAATGCAACGAATGTTGAAGCTCTGAATTAAGGGAAGTGATGTTGATAAGACTAATTTGTAATAACAACAAATGTTGTGTCATTATCTTACTTATGTAATTGGCATTTTACACTATCTTAATTGTTGTTTTAAAAATATTTTTTTTACTACTTTTGTTATCTTTTACATTTAATTGGAATACAGAGGGATCGTTACATATGGTATAAGAGTGGGTTCAACGTTGCAACACCGGACCTGTATGCCTTCCATTGTTGTATATTGATAGGATAGTTGTATCATTAATAAATTTTGAAATTATTCATGCAGGTAATCATGGTTAGAGGATGTAGGAGAAGTAGATGTCATGGTCCCGAAGGAAGGGGTGTGCCTCCTCCGAGAGTATCCATGCCAGAGGGATATAACCCTCAGGGAGAGGACAAGACTACTAAGCAGGAGCAGGTTGTTGTGGGGGATGTGGTTGATATGATGAGATCCCTCTGGAGGATGTTAGAGGCGTTAATCAACCTCCTGGATTGAGATGAGGGTAGAGCGTCTGTGCCCAATGAGGGTTCGCAGCGCACTCCGACAGGTAGTAGTAGTATACACAGAGAACTTGAGAAAGTGAAGTTTCTCGAGTTCTGGGGTGCTACAGACAACTTAGCTGCCGAGGCCCAGTTGGAGAACATGGCGATGTGCTTCGCACTTCGTGATTACACCTCCAACATGAAAGTCTACACGATGGTATTTCAACTGAAAGGGAGTGATCTACTTTGCTGGAAGACACTCCTACCTCAACTAAATAAGGTCGTTGAAGATGTGTCATGGTAATTGTTCAAGGAGTGATTCCGGGAGAGATAATTGTCTAATGAAGTCATTGAGCGCAATCTTAATGAGTTCAACGCCTTACGATAGGGTATTCGTATGGTGCCAGAGTATGAGACTAGGTTCATGGAGCTACTCATATATGCTCCACATATGAAAACAAAGAAGTTAAAGGTCAACAAGTTTGTGTTCAACCTTAAATTCAACATTTGTGCGAGGGTGAGGATTCTGATGCCTCAAACTTTGCACGAAACAGTTCAGAAGGCCCTCATAGCTGAGGAAGAGATGAACAGTGGGCGTTAGGGCATGAATCCTTCTAGACATACTAAACAGATGACACCTGGAGTGAAACAACATCAGACACCAACTAGACAGACTTCAGGGCACCGTGATATGCCCAAAGGACCTGTATTCTTGACACCATGAAGACATAAACATCAGAAGAGGACTCCTTATAGAGCACCACAACAACAACAACAACAACAATAGTTTAGGTATGTTCAATAGAACAAACCAGGATCAAAGACTGCTAGGCCAACAACTTCTACTTCATGGACTAGGAGCACTGGACCGAAGAATGGATGTTGGACATGTGGAGAGACACATTACCAACGATATTGTCCGATTGAGAAGGCCAAAGCGACCAAATCATCAGGACCCACTACAGTTGGAGGTCTGGGAAAGGCCCACGAGATACATGCAGTGGTGAATAACTGCTAGGTTGAGCACCAGTCCACTGTCCTAGAGACATTAGGTATGATCATCGATCAAAATTTTAGTATTTTGATAGATCCAGGAGCTACAAAGAGCTTTATTTCTAGTGCATCGATTAGAGAATTAAGGTAAAGGTAGTCAAGCAGGACGAGTTCAGATACGTAGAAATGACATTGGGAGCCAAACAAAAAATTGGAGGAAAGGTTATGGACTGTAGCATTAACTTGGGTGATTTTATAACAAAGGAAAACCTATATGTCACAATCTTAGGATCTTATGACATAGTGATTGGCATGGACTGGTTGGAATCACATGATGCGATACTTAACTGCAAGACGACACGATTAAGTTTGACGGATGATATGGGAAAGATTAGAGTGATTGTAGGAAGAAACAAGGGAGTGTCTTTGAGGTATATTTCTTACTTACGATTATAGAAAAGTATGCGTAAGGGGTGTAAGTTATACGCCATCTTAACGCTTAACAAAAAGGGGGACACATAAGGATTAGAAAATCTTCCTGTAGTATCAGAGTTTGCCAATGTATTTCCTGAGGAATTTCCAGGTTTTCTTTCAGAAAGAGAATTGGAGTTTACCATAGATCTGAAACCTCGAACATAATCGATTGCAAGAATGCCATACTGAATGTTGACACTAGAATTGCAGGAGTTGAAAATGCAATTGAAGGAGTTGTTAGACTTGGGACTTATAGATCCAAGCGTATCATCGTGGGGTGTGAAAATGATTTTTGTTAGAAATAAGGATGGATTGTGGAGGATTTGTATTGACTACCATCAATTGAACAAAGCTATGATCAAGAACCGATATCTGTTTCAGTGGATTGGCGATTTGTTAGACCAGATGAAAGGAGAAACAATTTTTTTAAAGATTGAAATTGAGATTGGGATATCATTAGTTATGGATTAAGGAGGAAAATATCCCTAAGATCACATTTAAGACGAGATTTGAGCACTACGAGTTTACCATTTGGATTAACAAACACCCTGGGTGTATTCATGAGTTTTATGAGTGGGGTGTTCCACGAATACTTGGACAAGTTTGTACATGTATTCATTGAGGATATATTGATTTATTCTTGGATGAAAGAAGAGCACGACGAACACTTGAGATTGGTTTTACAGTATCTAAGAGAAAACAAGTTGTACGGGAAACTGTCCAAATGTTCTTTTTACCAATCGAAGATTCATTACTTAGGACATATCATATCTGGAGAAGGTATCACTGTGGATCCAGCAACCATAGAGGCTATTATGGAATGACCAACATTGACGAACATACAAGAAGTACATAACTTTATGGGGTCAGTAGGTTATTATCGATGCTTTGTCGAAGGTTTTTTGAAGATATAAAATCCAATTACGGAATTGCAGAAAAAAAATAAGAAATTCGTATGGACATAGAAATGCACGAAAGCATTTCAAAATCCCAAGGAGTTGTTAACGGAAACACCAATACTGAAGGTTCCCAACATGGACAAATAATTCTTGGTATGTACGGATTCATCCAAGGAAGGACTAGGAAGAGTTTTGATGCAAGATGGTTGAGTGATTGCTTACATTTCAAGGAATTTAAGAAGGAATTAAGAGAACTACATAACGCACAACTTGGATTTATTAGTGATTGTATATGCCTTTAGAGTATGGAGACATTATATGATTGGACAAAAAATTGAATTAAATATGGATCATTGTGGATTGAAACATATTTTTACTCAGAGTGACCTTAACACACGATAAAGGTGTTGGTCATAATTACTTAGTGAATACGATTTTGATATCACTTACATTAAAGGAACGATGAAAAAAGTAGCAGATGCGTTGAGTCGAAGACCACCCATATTCTCGGTAATACCTCATAAGACGAATATTCAAGAAAATATTCTAGATCTACCATTTGACGATGATTGGTACAAGTAAATTAAGGCTAACATTGGACAAGATACCATGATGGTACCAAGGTATGAAGGTTATTCTTTTGACGGTGACAGATTGTTGAGGTACAACAATAGAATTTACGTACCGCCTAACGACGAATTAAAAAGTTTGATTTTAAGTGAATCTCATCGAGTAGTATATATGGCTCATCCAAGAGTCACGAAGATGAAGACAGACCTTAACCTTTATTCTTCTGGAAAGGAATGAAAGTGAACATAATTAGTTACATGGTGAGATGTCTAGAATGTCAGCAAGTGAAGGTTGAACATAGACATCCAACATGATTGTTACAACCACACGCTATTCCTGAATTGAAATGGGAAGTCATTTTGATGGATTTTATTTTTGGATTGCCACTGATGACAAGGAGACATAATTCGATTTTTGTGGTCATTGACACTCTGACAAAGAGTGCACACTTTATTCCAATGTGTACGATGTATCAGGGGCCAGCCATAGCTAGAGTTTTTATTAGCGAGATTGTGAGGTTACATGGAGTACCAAGAAATATCATATTTGGTTGTGGATCAATGTTTACTGGATGATTTTGGACTAGTTTCCAAGAGGCTTTGGGAACACAATTGTATTTTAGTACAACTTATCACCCCGAGATAGACGAATGAACAGAAAGAACAAACAATATTTTGGAGGATATGTTGCGTATGTATGTAATGGATCAACATAAACGCTGGGAAAAATTGTTGCCATTAGTAGAGTTTGCATACAACAACAATTATCAAAGTACAATAAATATGGCACCATTTGAGTTTCTTTATGGAAGACCGTGTTAGACACATTTGAGTTGGGATCGAATAGAGGATAGGGTCTTGGTGGGATCAGAAGTGATCCAAGAAATGGAAGAACATATGTGAATGATAAGACAAAGGATTAAAGAAGTGCAAGATCAACATAACAGTTATATTGATGTGCATCACATTGACCACAATTATGAGGTTGGCGACAAAGTTTCCTTGCAGGTAAAACCTCTTAAGAGTTCGATAAAGTTTCGAAAGAGTGCTAAACTCTCTCCTAGGATTTTGGGACCTTTCGAAGTTTTATAAAGGAAAGGACACATGGCTTATCGACTAGCCTTTCCTAATTCTTTGAGGCGTATGCACGATGTATTTCATGTATCTGTTTTGCAACATTATATTTTAGATTCGTCACATGTGATTGAATTGAGTTCTTTGTAGGTGTCAAACGAGGGTGCTCTCATGGCGGATCCAATCTTCATTCTGGACCATCACACTCGACAAATACGACGTTGAAAAGTCGATCAGGTCAAGGTCTAGTGGGACAATTATAGTCCACACTCGACCACATGGGAGGACACATATGAGATGTGTCAACAATTTCCTTATTTGTTTGATAGATACAATATGTAGATCTGTGTTAGATACATTTATTGCTACCATTATTGACATTGTACAAACTTCGGGACGAAGTTTAAAATAAGAGGGGGTGTATGTAATATCCAGTTCTACTGAGAACACTTTATACTGACTTATTCTTTGAGGACACTAGCGAGAAAGTGATCTGGTTATGATACATTATGATTATTCTTTGCTTGTGAGTTGTTATGTCGTCATTATGATTATGTGTTAATTTCTAGATGTATATATGTATCGACATGTATTATTGATGAGTTTCCCTGAGTGTGTAGGATACATGACAGGTTGATGATAGTGATGGCATCAATGAACTTCCTTGGACTCCAGATTGAGTCAAGGAGTGGATTTGTAATTGGTTTGAGTATTTGATTTACATGCGTATGATTGTATGATGATTTCACGATGGATGTTATGTATATGAGTTATTGAAAATGTTTTTGTCAGTGGATGCAGGCTTGATGACGCTTGCTAATCCGACTCACATAAGGAGTAAAGGGGTCATACAAAGAAACCAAACATTTGAGGGGGAGGTGTGGCAATGTTCTTGTCATAGCCTACTAACACTCCCACCGTGACCTGGACTGTAGGTTAATGATTACCTAGTTTGAGAGGTCCACGATTCCATGAGGGACAATTGAGAAAATCGTTGATGAAGAGTTCTAAGGGGTGCACAATAAAGCATAATCCTTATTCCTTAGAATCCCTTAGTCTCTAACAAGGTGGACCGAATGGAGTGTTGACTCCAAGGGTTAGACAAACTTCCAAAACCAGTCAAAGGCGAGTGGTACCCTTGGAGCACAAAGGTGCGTCTTGAAGGGCACATCATGTAATTAATTGTGAGTCTATAAATCTAGGTGGCCTAGAAAATTAATGAAATGTTTAAACCTTGTTAGAACAAAGTATTAATTAATCAATTATTATAAATTTAGAAATATAACAAGAGTCTACGCCTAAGTTCAAGTACAAGTCTAAGTTAAAAGTGACTAAATTAAAAATTAAATAAGACTAAGGGAGTTGGGAATTAATAAACTTTAGGAAAAGAGGGAAAAATAATTTAAGGTTGAGTAAATGCACATGTGTGCATGAAAATAATAAAAGGGATTTTTAAAATGAAAAGAAATTAAAACATGAGACAATAGGTGTACACATAGAATGACATCTCGATTCAATCTACCACTAAGTCTAACTAAAAGAAGACTCCTAAACCAACTCAAACTAAGATCCAATTAGGGGAAACTCATTAAATGGGAATTTGGGGAAGTAAGAGACACCTAAGAGCAAAAATAAGAACACATTGGGGAATGTGAGGGAAATTGGCTTTTAAATAAAATAAAAACAGGAATTACATGTGCAACCTTGGGAGAGTGTGACACTTGTGTTGGGTGAATAATCATTTAATTTAATTATCAAAAATGAAATATTTGTGCATGGAGACAAGTGTCATTGAAAATAATTCTATAAAAGAAATGGAGGAGAGGTAAAAATGATCACACTTTTGAGGGTATTTTTATGCTGCCAAGTTTTTTTTTGAGTGTGTTTTACTTGTGAGAGTTGGGTTCCAAAGATTGAAAGGAGTGGAAGCTCTTCCTTGAGGGGAAATATTTGGTGCTATTGTTTCTGGTTTTTATGTGTGGCCCCTTTGGGGCTTGGGGGGCTAAGGGGGAAGAAGAGTACTCCTAGCGTTGGCTGGGAGGTACCGGTGAAGTCCTTGGATTGGTAAGAGAAACAAGAATCGTTGCGCAAGACTACGAACTTTAGATCGACATAAACATCGACTCAATTTGGTGACGATACTTTATTTTATGTTGTTGTTATGCTGAAATTCTTGAATATGTTAACTATTTTTTTTTTTTTGTAAGTAAGTATAATATATTAAAGACCTCTCAAAAACAGAGTATCAGAGCAAATTACATGATGTTCAGTCTGAGGTAAATGGACTGCCCCAACAGAGGGGAAACCAGTCCATGAACTCAGAAGTATCAACTTGTTCATTTATTTACCTATTTGCACTTAAAACCTTTAACAAAAACAACAGGAAATTGACAAAATAAACATCTGGCAGCTGCAGCTTAACTGATGAGCTAGACATACGGAGAATACTCGGGCCACTTGGGCTGGAAATCTTCTGTCCACGGCTCCTCTTCTATGTAGGTGACCTGGTCGCCTCAATTCTTATCACCTTCCCCGTCGTCCACAGTATTATCAGCTTTGCTGCCCGAGGTTTCTCCCACGTCCACGTCCATAGCTTTACCCCTGGTCGCGTCAGCATCTTCTTCCTGAGTCGCACTCGGTACCTGGGCTGGAGAGTCCTCGTGCTGTCGAGGGAGCAGGGAGTCCTGCAGGGAGGCGAGAGTGTTAAGGAATGTGTCGACCTTGAAGTCCGTTTCCTGGAGACGGAAGTTCAGGTCATCCACGCCCTGGCGAATGCCAAACGCCAAATCATACAGTGCCGCCAAACTTTCCCAAATATGCTCTGGAGTAGCAGCGTCCCGGGGAAGAGGACCTGCACCGCGAAAGGACTGATC
>JASDQU010100594.1:23897-39824 GCA_032191745.1 Picea mariana | reverse complement strand
GAGAAGAATAGCACCCCTAAATCTAGGACATACCAATGGATTTGGATTTGCAAGCAAGGAGGAGTGGAAGTTGCACAAAGCTTCAATCTGAAATCGGCCTCAACTTCAACGAAGTTTCTGGTCACGGTATTGATTGTCTATTTATTCTATTCATTTTAAACTAAAATCTTGAAATTGTACAATGAATATGTTGGAAATAATTTTTCTGTTAATGATATAGAAGTCTGATTAATTGTATATAATTTTTCTGTTAATGATATAGAAGTTCGATTATTTTTCTGTTAATTTTTTTGTTCTAGTATATTCACAATAGATTGGATAAATTTATAAAATAAATGGTATGTAATTTCTATTATGTATTTTTATCATAACTTTACTCAACTCTCCGTCCTCATTCTTGTAGATTTATCACTCATCAAATATCTCTGTAATTTCTAATTTCTAATTATCAGTTTAACCACAATTTAAAAAAAAGAAACAATCTCTTAAAACCTGCAAGAAAGATCACAGTTAGAAGTTCAGTTGGCATAGGCATCATTCCATAATGCCCCATATGTAGGTAAGGAATTTAATCCCTCGCTTTTACCTTGAACGATATTGATGGTCATGCAGACTCAGAATTCCCTTGATTATAATCATGCTTTTACCGTGTGCGGTACTAGTCATGAAAAACCTTGATTATCATATTTTTTTGTTGTTGCTAGCTTTCTGGTATTGATCCTTAAATCCTAGACATGCTTTCGTTGACCTAAAATCTGAAATGGAGTAATAGCTACGAGTTATTAACAGTTTGAAGGGATACGATAGTGATGACCATAACTAAAGGTCTATTTTTAGCAGACTCCATTATGTCTTTACGAGTGTTGATTTATCATGTACAACTAGATTGAATCTCATGAACTCCATCGTGTGGGTTATTGATTGAATAATGGAGGATCGTGGATCTTCCACGAAGTAGGACTTCCGAAATTTTTGTCAGGGATCTTAACCATTATTGGATTGATGGACTTGGCTATCAGAAGAACTAACTTTCAGTGATAACTCAAGTTTCACGTTAAATTATTCTTACATGTTTCGTAAACAACACCAATTTTCTACATCTATCAATTTTTGGAAGTACTTCACTTTTTTTTTTTTTCAGAAGAAAAAATTACTCAATTATATTAAAATATAATATGTTCTCATAAACAGATATACATTCAGAAATCTGAGTCAAATCAGCAGGTAGGGATTCCATCTCCTTCAATTGCGGAATCCAATTTGAAGGTGAGTGATGTTACCCTGGAAAATAAAAAAAGAGAGATCTCAATCCGGAAAGAAGAGAATGACGAGATGTTTCTGCCAAAAATGTGCCAAGTATGCGGAGGAAATAAACAGGTGATGACGACCATTAGAAGATTTTGATAGAATGAGAGGGTCCCTCATGACCGTCCATCCAATGAGTGTATATGATTAGACCTTTTTGTTTTTGTAGAGCTGTCTTGTATAGTAGGTCCGCTTCCCTATTGAACTCATGAGAAGTATGTGTGAAGATAAGCTTCTTGAAGTGGTGAAGTAGATTGTTGATATGGTTCATCCAAGTCACGAGGGTGATTGATTGAATCTTACCACTATGATTGAGCCAATCTATTACAAATTTGGATTTGTTGATCAACTATAGGTGTTTAATATTGAGTTGCATGGCCAAGTGAAGTGTTGCCCAGGCCCCCAACAGTTCTTCCCTTGTGTTAGTTCTTGGTCCACAACTGAATGTCCACCTGTATTGGGAGTTTTTAGCTAGTCTAATCAAACCCCCTACACCACTCATAGCTCCGCTGAGTTGGGCAACACCATCGAACCACCCCAAAGTAATATTCTCAGCAATGGAGAGATTTGTCAGAATTTTTGTTTTCCCTTTTTAAGGATATACTTATTTCCAAATCTGGTGAAGGCCAAGAGATTTTTAGACTACTGAATGGATAGAAGGTGTAATATAATTAAATATCAAGTTGTTTATGTCCAACCAAAGGTGCCAAATAACCAATGGGGGAAGAAGCTTGTAGGAGCGCTCTCTTGAAATCCAATGTGTAAAAAAAAATAAGATGGATGTCCCATCCCAGGCAGAGGTGAGATGTATGACTTGTGCAATTAAATTCCATACCTGTGTTGACAATTTGCAATGAATGAATAGATGTGCCACCGTTTCCGCTTCTTCAAAACAAAACTGACAAATATTTGGGTCGATCCAGCCTTTCTTCAGTACATTGTCCCATGTGGATATTTTGTTTTTGTCACTATGCCAAATAAACAACTTAACCTTTAAAGGGATTTTACAGTTCTATAATTGTTTGCTCCAACCAGAAGTGCTGGGTATTTTTTTAGGCTGGGTATTTTTTTAGACTTGATGATAGATGAATATAAGTTTCAAACATATATATGTCCTCAGAAGTCTCCGCCCACCCACAAGAGCCTGTTTGCACCATGTTGAAGGTAGATACTTGATAAAATAAGAGTCTGACAATAAAGGTCCCACTCCTCTGCAAGATTGCGTGGAAGTTCCAACACGTCACTCGAAATCCAGCCCAGAATCAGAGTCCCCAAATCGTTGTGAATTGAAGCTTGGTATAAATAATGTATGTCTTTTGTGTGAAGATGAGTAATGAGTGTTGGAGAAAGGAAGGAGGATGTGGCCATGCCAAGGATGCGTTGTTGGCAGATCTTGATGGAATGGTCAGAACTAGGCATCCAACTAATCCAGGATTTGATCCATTGTATAGATTTATTCAGATTTCTCTACATCTCTAAGACTGTCCTAGGGAGAGGAGGAGTTGAATGGAGCCAAGTCGGTATTGAAATAGAGGGAAGATATTTCTCCTTGATAACCAGGTTCCAAATTTATGTAGAGTTTAATGCTCTCCAGAGTGTGTTGGCTGCCAGGGCATAGTTGAATTTGAAAATGTTTCTAATGCCCCAACCCCCCCTGTTTTTTGGCAAAGATAATTCTTCTCAATTGCAGAGATGTAGATTATGTTTATCTTTACATCCAGACCAGAGAAAATTATAAGTAATTTTCCTGAGTTTATGCATGACCGGTGGGAGAATGGAATCCAGTGCCATCTAGTACACCAATTGTCCTTCAAGAGTAGCTTTGATAAGTGTATATCTTCCTCCAATAGTTAGCCACCTATTACACCAATTGTTGATTTTTTTGCTCACCTTTGTTAAGAGCCAGTCCCAGTCCGAAGCCTTCTGGTGTTCATCTTTTATAAAGTATCCAAGATAATGTATACCATGTGAGATATGTGTAAAATTGTGTGGGAATATAGCCTAAGATGTTCTGGATCCTGATCCTGAATATCGGCGAAATGGAAAGTCGACTTGTCCCAATTGATTTGTAGTCCTGTAGAGGAGCATAATATTTTTAAGAGTTTAACAATTTCTTGACACTCTAGTGGATTTTCATTTGTCATTACAAGGGCATCATCAACAAAGAGGAAGTGAAGGATTTTGATCAGCCTAGAGACTTTGATCCCTGTAATTTTTCCATCTGCCTTAATTTTTTTTAGGAGGAGACTTAAGATTTCTATAGCCAAGATGAAGAGCAACGGAGAAAGTGGGCAGCCCTGATGCAAGCCTCTGCCACTATGGAAGAAGGAAGAAGGTCCACCATTAATAAACACTGCAAAGGTTTCACTTGTGACACAACTCATTATCCAAGATATCAATGAAAGGTTGAACCCTAGTTGAGTTAAAATAAGTCTAAGATAGTCCCAATCAATGCAGTCAAAATCTTTTTTTAGGTCTAGTTAGAGGATAAGGGCACGAGATTTCTTTTCATGGATGATGTGCAAGCATTCTTGAGCAGTGCCTATGGCATCAAGGATTTGTCGACCCTTTAAAAAACCCAGCTATTATTTGGAAAAAAAACGAGAGAGCATGGGTTTGATTCAAATGACAATGATTTTTGAAATAATCTTATAGAAAAGGTTGCAAAGAGCTATTGGCCTGTAATCACCAAAGGTTTCTGGATGATTTACTTTCGGGATAAGCATCAAGAAATTGGAGTTTAGTGCTCCAGAGATCTTGCCTTGAAGTCTAGTGTCTTCCACTAGTTCCAGAAGCTCGGGCCCCACCAAATCAAAATAATGGAGGCAAAACTCAATGGTCCAACCATCTGGGCCTGGACTTTTGTCCTTTGAAAAAGATTTGAGTTCATTATTTACCTCTTGTAAAGTGCAAGGTAAGTCCAGTAGAGCGTTTTCCTTAACAATGACATGACGAGGAAAGAGTTGTGCCACTGATACTTGGGTTTGAAGGTGTACCTGTGTTCTTGCCTTATAAAAAGTTATGAAATAATATATGGCTACAGATTTTATGTCTTGTTGTCCATAGTGCTTTGTACCTGTATCATCCATGATATCCCATATGTATTTTTTGTTTCTGAACTTGAAAAGGAAATTGAAGGAATTGTTAGACTTGGCACTTGTACGTCCAAGTGTATCACCATGGGGTGTGCCGTTGATTTTTGTTAGAAATAAGGATGGATTGTGGAGGATTTGTATTGACTACCTTAAATTGAAAAAGGCTACGATAAAGAACCAATATATGTTGTCAAAGATTGGTGATTTATTTGATCAGATGAAGCGAGAAACTATATTTTCTAAGATTGACTTGAGATCAGGATATCACTAGTTACGGATCAAGGAGGAAGATATCCCTAAGACCGCATTTAAGATGAGATTTAGACACTATGAGTTCATCATTTTACCCTTTGGATTGACGAATTCCTTGGGCTTTTTTATGAGTTTGTTTAATGGGGTATTTCGTGAATACTTGGACAATTTTGTTCAAGTATTTATTTATGACATACTGATTTATTCTCGGATGAAAGAAGGGCATGAAAAACACTTGAGGTTGGTTCTATAGTTTCTAAGAGAAACAAATTGCATGGGAAACTATCAAAATGTTCTTTTTATCAATCAAAGATTCATTAGTTGGGACATATCATATGTTAAGTACCTAAACCAGATCTGTAAATATACTTCATAAATAACCAAAAATAAACCATAAACCATTCACCATAACATGAACACAAGAAATAGAGAAAACCCTTGAGGTAGGGTAACACCATATATTAATCCTTATGGAAGGATAAAACTCCTCAAGCAATCCTTGCTTGTACAATCACAATATTCTTCACTATATTTCATTACATTGCCTAGACTTCTTTATATAGATCTCTCTATCTCCTAGGAACCTTCTAGAGAGCCTTCTCACATTTATTACATCCAACTACCATAGTGGGACTTTATTAATATAGTGGACCTAGTCCACCTTACATTGAATTCCCATATATTAAATGACTTTCACTAATAACACATAACTACATTCCCATTGGGTACCTCCCTAGGTATACCACAGTACGACATATCAGGTGTCGTATATAGTTAGATTTTTTTTTAGCAATATTGCGAGGTTACATGGAGTACCAAAAAAATTCATATCCAATCGTGGATGAATGTTTATACGATAGTTTTGGACCAGTTTCCAAGAGGCCTTGGGAACACAATTGAATTTTAGTACAACGTATCACCCAAAGAGAGACGGAAAAACAAAAATAATGAACCATATTTTGGAGGATATGTTGCATATGTATGTAATGGATCAACATAAACACTGGGAAGACTTCTCTCCATTGGTATAGTTTTCATACTATAATAGTTACAAGTGTACGATTAAGATGGAACCATTTGATTTTCTTTACGGACGATGATGTTGGATGCCCCTGAGTTGAGATAGACTACAGGATAGGATTCTAGTACGACCAGAAGTAATCCAATAAATGGAAGAACATATGCGATTGATAAGAAAAAGGATTAAATAATAACAATATCAATAAAAGACTTATGTTGGTGCACATCACATTGAACGCAGTTATGAGGTTGACAAGAAAGTTTTCTTGTGGGTAAAACCGCATAAGAGGTCAATCAAGTTTGGAAAGGATGATAAACTCTCTCCTAGGTTTGTGGGACCTTTCGAGGTTGTGGAAAATAAAGGACCCTTGTCTTACAAACTAGCCTTGCCTAATTCTTTGAGGCATATGCATGATGTATTTCATGTATTTCTTTTATAACATTATATTAATCATCAGTCACATGTTAATGACATCATTTCTTTGAAGGTGTCAAATGAGGGTTCTCTCATGGTGGAGCTAATCCGCATTTTGGACCATCGCAATCGACAACTATGACGTCAAATAGTCAATCAAGTCAAGGTCCAATGGGACAACTATAGTCCACACTCAACTACATGGGAGGACACATATAAGATATCTCAACAATTTCCTTATTTATTTGATAGGTTAGATATGTAGATCTGTGTTAGATACATTTATTTACTTTCATTTATAGGCTGTACAAATTTCTGGATCAAGTTTAAAACAAGAGGGGTTGTATGTAGCATCTCGTACTACTGATCACACTTATATTGACTTATTATTTGGGGACACTTGAATGCAAGTGATCCAGTTATGGTACATTATGATTTTGTTTCAATTATGAGTTGTATATGATGATGATGTATTATGATTATATGTTACTTTCATATGTATATTGTATTGACATATATTATTAATGAGTTCTCCTGAGTGTGTAGGACACCTAATAGGCTATGGATGTTGATGGCATCAATGGACTTCCTTGGATTCCGGATTGAGTTAAGGAGTGGAGTACATTTGTTTGAGTATTTCATTTTACGCACATGTGATATATGATTTATTACAGTATGATTTATGTATATGGATTATTGATATTGTTTTTGTTAGTGGATGCAGGCTTGAAAATGATTGCTAATACGACTCACATAAGGAGTAAAGGGTTCATGCACAAAAAATGGTCATTTGAGGGAGAGGTGTAGCAACATCCCTGTCACATCCTACTAGCACTCTCATCATGACCTAAACTGTAGGTTAACGATTACCTAGTTCGAGAGGTACACAATTTCATGGGGGAAGATTGAGACAGTCGGTCACGAGGAAATCTAAAGGGCATGCAATAAGGAAGAATCATTATTCCTTAGAAGACCTTAGTCTCTCACAAGGTCGACCGAATGGAGTGTTAACTCTAAGGTTCAGAAAAACTTCCAAAACTAGTCAAAGGTGAGTGATGCCCTTGGACCATGAAGGTGCATCTTGAAGGGAACATCATGTAATTAAAATGTGAGTCAATAAATCTAGATGGGATAGAAAATTAATAAAATTATTAGACCTTGATATGACAAATTATTAATTAATCGGTAAATTATAAACTTAGAAGCCTAACCAGAGTCTAAGCCTAAATCTAGACTATGGCTAAGTCTAAATTTAAATAATCGACTAAATAAAATAGGAAATAAGTTAAAAGATTGTGATAAAATCAAACTCTAAGAAAAGAGGGAATAAAACTTAAAGGTTGGGAAAATTTCACATGTGTGCATGAAATTAATAAAAGGGATTTTAAAAATAGAAAGAAATAGAACATGAGAGAATAGGTGTACACATAGAATGGCATCTTGAGTCAAACTACCACTAATTCTAACTAAAAGAAGACTCCTAATCCAACTCTAACTAATATCTAGTTAGGGGACACTCATTAAATGAGAATTTGGGGAACAAAGGGACAACTAAGAGCAAAAATAGGAACACATTGGGGAATGTGAGGGAAAATGGTTTTTAATTAAAAATAAAAAGCGGAATTACTTGTGCAACTTGGGGAGAGTGCGACAAGTGTGTGGCCGAAGTTAATTATTTGTGCATGAGGACATGTTTCATTGAGAATATTTTTATAAAGGAATTGGGGAAGAAGAGAAAAGGGATCACTTGTGATAGTACAATTATGCTGTCAAAATTTGGTTAGACTGTGTTTTAGTTGTGAGAGTTGGGATTTCAATCTTGAGAAAGAGTGGAAGCTCTTTCTTGTGAGGCAAGTGTGGAGCTACTATTTTTGTGGTTTCTTGTGTGGCCCCTTTGTGGCTCAGGGGACTAAAGGGGAAGAAGAGTACCCATAGCATTGGCTCGGAAGTATTAGTGAATTTAGATTTGCAAGCGAGGAGGAGTGGAAGTTAGGAAAAGATTCAATCTGAAATCGGCCTTAACATCACGATATTGATAGTCTATTTATTTTATTGATTTTAAAATAAAATCTTGAAATTGTACATCGAAGATGTTCAAAAGAATTTTTTTGTTAATGATATAGAAGTCTGATTACTTGTATATAAATCATTTGTCTTTTTTTATGGAATGGTTAGTTCCAGTATATTCGCAATAGATTGGATAAATTTATAAAATAAATGGTATGCAATTTCTTGTGTAGAATTCCGAGTAATCATGTTCATATTCATTGGGATTGATGTAAAATGATATATTTAATTAGTTTATTTATCAATAAAAAATTAAGGTGCAATAGATATCTTTGTAATTTCTAATTATTAGTTTAACCACGCTTTAAATCTTGAGGAGATTTCAGAGGAAGTTACAGTGCACACAGAGAAAATACCATTGTTCTAATCACAACATGTTTTCACAGTCATCATTCTTGATACTAGTCTTTGCTATGATAATGTATTAAACAAGTCAACAAGTCATCTACAAGGAGGAATTAGATACATATAGCATATATCCAAGGCATCTAAAACTTTTTTTTTTCTCATGGATAAATATGAAAACAAAAGTGAAATATCAAAGATATGTAATTATAATATTTTCAATTGATTCTTTTAATAGAATAGCATTGATTCTTTAAATAGAATAGCAGTGAGATTTATTTTTTCTCGGTGAAAAAGAAAAAAATGAAAGCCTGAGAGAATTAGCACATAAATGCTATGAATAAACTACCTGGGTTATGTTATGACACTACAGACAAAGGCACTTTTTTCTTGGCAGTTGAGTTAAAATTTATTTAATTTTTGACCTCTTTCTATAGAGAGGAAGTTTCCATGAAACTCTGAATCAACCCAAGCAATTCACTCTTGGTCTGACAACTTTAAATGTTGTGTTGTTGAGTTTAAAAAAAAAAAAAAACTATTAAAACTCGTAGGCAAGATTACAGTCAGAAGTTTGGTTGCCATAGGTGTCATTCCATAATTGCTCTTGTTTTGAAGCAAGCCCCCTATGTAGGTAATGACTTTAATCCTTCGTTTTTACCTTGAATGAGATCGACGGTAATACAGACTGGGAATTTCATTGATTTTAATCATGCAAAACCTTGTAGGGTCCCAGTCATGCAAAACCTTGATTATAAGATTGTTTTGTTGTTGCTACCTTTCTGGTATTGATCCTTAAATCTTGAACATGCTTTGGTTTTCCTAAAATGTGAAATGGAAGAATTAAATTATTTTTCCTCTGATAGGATAAGTAATAGTTATGAGTTATCAATAGTTTTAGGGGATATGATAGTGATGACCGTAACTCAAGGTTTGTTTTAAATATTTTCTAATTTCCTTTTTACCACATACCATTCTTAGGGAGGAAGTTGGGTAGTAGACTCCATTTCGTCTTTACGAGTGTTGATTTATTGTGTACAACTAGCTTGAATATCATGAACTCCATCGTGTGGGTTATTGCTTGAATAATGGCGGATCGTTGATCTTCCATGAAGGATAACTTCTGAATTTTTCGTCGAAGATATTAACCATTATTGAATTGATTGACTTAGCTGTCATAAGAAATAGATTTCAATGATAAATCAAGTTTCGTGTTAAATTATTCTTACATGTTCCATAGACTAGACCAATTTTCTACATCTATCAATTTTTGGAAGTACTTCAGTTACAAATTTAGTTTCGATGTAGAATTTGTCATTGATTGAATTTTAAACTTTAGATAACGATGAGTAATCTCTTGAAACTTTGAAAACAAATTGGGATAGAATGAAAATTAGTTGAATAAGTCAATGCACTAATAGATATTTGGGCCAGGCCCACAAGATACATGCAGCGGTGAAAAACCACAAGGCCAAGCACTAATCCACTATGTTTGAGACATCAGGTACGATCACCGATAAAACCTTTAGTATTTTGATAGATCTAGGTGCTACAAAGAGATTTATTTCTAGTGCAGTGCTTACGAGAATTAAGGTAAAGGAAGTCATGCAGGAGGAGTTTAGATACAAAGAAATGGCATAGGCTACCAAACAGAAAGTTAGAGGAATGTTTATGGACTGTAGCATTAATTTGGGTGATTGTTTAACGAAGTCCAACCTATATGTCACAATATTAGGATCTTATGACATAGTGATAGGCATGGACAGTTTGGAACCACATGATTGGATACTTAACTGTAAGACGAAACAATTAAGTTTGATAGATGATTTGGGACAGAGTAGAGTGATTGTAGGAAGAATCTAGGGGATTTATTTTGAGGTTTATTTCTTCCCTGCAATTACATAAAAGTGTGTGCAAGGGGTGTAATTTATATGCCATATTAGCACTAAGCAAAAAGGGAGACATGAAAGGGTTAGAAAACCTTCTTGTAGTATAGGATTTTTTGGATGTCTTTCCTGAAGAATTATCAGGCTTGCCTCTAGAAAGAGAATTGGATCTTACCATAGATTTCAAACCTAGAACAAAACCAATCGCTAGAATGCCATATCGGATGTCAATGCCAAAATTGCAAGAGTTGAAAATGCAATTGAAGGAATTGTTAGAATTGGGACTTATACATCTAAGTGTATCACCATGGGGTGTAACAGTTATTTTTGTTAGAAAGAAGAATGGATCGTGAAGGCTTTGTATTGACTACTATCAATTGAACAAGGCTATGATCAAGAAACAATATCTGTTGCCAAGGATTGACAATTTATTTGATCAGATGAAGGGAGAAACTGTGTTTTCTAATATCGACTTGAGATCAGGGTATCACCAGCTACAAATCAAGGAGGAAGATATCTTCTAGACCACATTTACGATGATATTTAGACACTATGATTTCATTGTTTTAATGTTTGGATTGACGAATGCCTCGGGCGTATTTATGAGTTTCATGAATGGGGTATTCCGTGGATACTTGGATAAGTTTGTTCAAGTATTTATTTATGACATACTGATTCATTCTTGGAAAAATGAAGAGCATGTCGAACAATTGAGGTTGGTTCTACAGTTTCTAAGATAAAACAAATTGTACGAGAAACTATCAAAATGTTTTTTTTACTAATCAAATATTCATTAGCTGGGACATATCATATCTAGAGAAGGTATCATTGTGGATCCAATGAAAGTAGAGGATATTATGGAATGTCCATATCTGATGAACGTACAAGAAGTACATAGATTTATGGGTTTAGTAGGATATTACCAACGATTCGTCGAAAGTTTTTCGAAGATAACAAATCCAATCACAGAATTGCGGAAGAAAAATAAGAAATTTGTATGGATAGGTAAATATGCACAAGAATTTCAAAATCTTAAGAAGTTGTTAATGACATCATCGATATTGTAGGTCCCCGACATGAACAAAGAATTCTTGGTATGCATGGATGCATCCAAGGAAGGTTTAGGTGGATTTTTTATGCAAGACGGTCGAGTGATCACTTACATCTCAAGGAAATTAAAAAGGCAGGAAGAGAACTACGCAACGCATGACTTGGAGTTATTAGAAGTTGTATATGTCTTGGGAGTATGGATACATTATCTGATTGGACGAAAATTCAAATTAAGGAAAGATCATTGTGCATTGAAAAATGTATTTCCTCAAAGTGACTTGAATGCATGACAGTGGCGTTGGTCATAATTACTTAGCGAGTACAACTTTGAGAGTGCCTCTTTCTTTGTACTTACATTTGAAGAAAAAAGAGAGGGGTGACCTCACCTTCTAGTTGGTTTTTCTCTCATAATGGATTTCCTAGGTTATATCTTTTTGTTTATTTGTAGATGGTGTGTGGATATTTATTTATGTTCTCTATTTTTTTCATTTCAACTATTTCATACATTTCAACGAAAAATAGTAATTAAAGAATCTTAGATCTAAGGAAACTAACCCTTATATCAAATATTTCAATAATTTTATTACAGATGTTGTGATAAGTTGTCCAGTGCAATATCCACAATAGTTTACATATCAATATCACATGATGCCATATTTATAGGTTTTACAACATGCAAAACACTAATTAATGGCGCTAAAAAATAGTTATAGATCCATGTAGATGATTGGTTTTGATCCTTTAAATCTTAGGATTCTATTACAATTGACCTTCATTTGATCGACCTTTCGACCTTCGACTTAACTTTTGACTTGACTTACTATCAATTCAAAAATTCACTCAATCAATACACCTTGACTATCCAGTTGATTAGTTTGAGTTTCCACTGCAAATAATATAACAACCCAACATCAAGGTGGTAATCAATGTTTGTATATCATGAATCTTCACTAAAATCCCAGGATATTGGGAAGGGGGGTTAAGAATATTTCTATGATGATGCAACCTTTTCAATGGGTCACACTTGGAATTATGTTAATTTTGCATAGATCCACAACCTACCCCCAAGAATTCACCAATGTTAAAGTAGTTGACATGGATACCTAAAACAAATTTGGCTCACAATTTCTAAGAAAATACAATGGTGTAACATCCTCCTCTCTATGAAAACAACTCTCTAACAGGTGCAATTTTTTTTTTGCTTATTTTTTGTTAAGGTGTGTGCGAGCATGTACAAAGGAACATACACACTTGACCCTACGACGCCACATGACCACCAACAAGACGCAACCACGATGGACACAACCAGAAGGCTTAAGGTGCACAACAGGTGACTGCAAATGTTTAACGACATACTAGGTTATGTGCGGTACGAACACAAAAGGAAGAATCCATAGGAGTAGGATTTACCATTTCTGCACAGGAAAGCAGGGCGTTTAATCTTTGTTCTCTGCTCTGGAGAGAGAGAAGGTCAGATAGGCTCCTGGCCGACTACTCAGGCAGAAACTGGTAATCTCTATCAGGTGTGTCGCAAGAGTGGAAACCATGCCTTTAAAGGGCCCAAGACTCTTGATACGACACTGGATTCTTTACATGAATAATCACACACACAGACATATCTCCTAAGGCTACCTGGGGGGTGTCTACATCCCACCCGCCAACAGTCCCAACACCCGGAAGGTTTATCCACCAAGTACAACTTTATCTACAAGGGACAACACCCTCATTACAGACTCAGAAATTCTATTTTACTTACTCAAGGTTAGTATACCGTAAATGCTTATTAATAACGATAAACGTTACAATAACACGGTCATGAAATATTAAACACCTTACATTCATATTACAATCCGGGCCATGATTTACAATTACAATCCCTCTTATATTCTACAACCATAAGATTTACAATGACCTTACTAGATGGAAACATTCAAATAAACAGGAGGATCTCACAATTCGACATCATTTAAGATCATAAATTTCCTTAATAATGCAATAATAACTATGCCATTTCGTCTTGTAAGTTATCTACCCAACTACACTCTATACCATGTTGCAACGATACCCTTACACTATGTTCAATATATAAAGACAACCTCATAATTATAATCAACGTCTTAGATAAAATAACAATGAGACATCATGGTTAAAAACTGTCCATTGTAAAAGTGACCATATTTAAAAATGCCACATATAAGATATCGACTTTTAGAAGGACCATATATAAAATAGCGATATATTTATTTAAAAATGACAAGCTTAAAAGACAGTACCCCTGGTCAATGCATAAGGATAACCTCATATTATAATTAACATATTTCTTTAAAAATGACAAGCTTAAAAGACAGTACCCCTGGTCAATGTATAAGGATAACCTCATATTATAATTAACCTCAATTAAAAATAACAATGTGACATCATGATTATAAACTGTCCAAGTATAAAAGGACCATATTTTAAAAGTCACATTTAAAGGTATCCAAATTTTAGAAAGACAATATATAAATCAGCGATATAATTCTTTTTAAAATGAAAATCTTTTAAAGGACTAACCTCATATTATCATTAATGTCAATTTAAAAATACAATAACTTGCACATTATCGCTATCACTATGATGGAACTACAAGAACATGACATAGTTAACCAATCCCTTCCTTTCATTAAGGTAGATTTAAATTTACATAACCAGACCACCTCTTACAGGTTTCAGTCACAATTTTAAGCCGTTAATCACAACAATGGGTTCAAGGACAGTACCCTTACGTAGGTTAATAAAAATATTGCAGTCGCCGACATGACTCTTACTAACACAGTTGAAGACGTCCTGGGCGATATGAACTAGCCGAGAGAGTGCCTGCCAGAGACCCCACCAATCGGCCACTGCAGCGTGCATGCCAGAATCGTGCTACCAGCTGACAGCCATCAGTGGCAGTGACCAGAGGATTCCTGACACCGCCATACCTCACGCATCTCGCAGAGGTGGGAAGGGGGTAAGAATCGAACGCCGTACATAGGCGAGATTAGCTGGAATGGGACACGGCTGGCGAGGTATGAACGTAAGGCTCAACACCACTTGCGGGAGGGTGAATCAATCAGAGAGCTACAGGACAGCGCGTACACCTAAGAATTTAACCCTACACGGCCCCAAATACAATTTCAGAGAAAAAGAAACACCATGCTAAGATCTCAGCAAAAACAAATCAAAAAGGACCACATATAGATTTAAAAAAAAAATGGGGGAAAAACGACAGGGATCACCGGTGGGAACCGTGGGCATTCCCAGTGGAAACAACACCCAAAAACGCAATAAGACCAAACCCTTCCCCAAAAAGGCAGCGCAAAGCTTACGGGGAACGCACGCATGGTTTTGCTTGTCAACTCGACGCAATACACACAACTGTGCTGGAATTCGTTTAAGACCGTGTGGGCAACCATTCTCCCAACGCAGAGAATTCATTCATGCCCACGCCGCAGTAGGTAATCTCTAAATCGTAGAGATTTTAGTGATCGAATGGTGTGGGGGTCACCTCCGCCCATTCGCCAGGAATCAATCATAACCATGAGGGTTCACAACAGAACAAAGAAGGGCACAAAAATGAAAACCTCAGAGATTCAATCCTCAACCCACCGCAGAGTTAAGGGCACAATCCATGTGGGCATCTTTCAATGAATTAGGAGCAACGGGGTTCTAATCCGCTCACTGTCGGGCTGATGTCCATAAGCAATGAACTCTGTTCATTAACACTAAGAGACAATCCCAATATAAAAAATAATAATCGCTGCGCAGCAATCCAGGAATGCATAAGAGGTCGGTATGGATCTAAGGAGAAGTCGCTACCGGACTGGCATCACTGTCAGCAACTCTACCAGTTTGTGAGTTACGTGACTAAACGACTAGGATGGAATTGCTGGGCGAATCACTGTTCGGCAACAAGTAATCTGCAGATCAGTGGTAAAGTTTTAAAAAAAAGGGGGGTCTGGTATAGATTAAAATGATGGGTTTCCAATTCTTAGACGCAGACCTCCAGGCAGAGTCGTCAAGGTTCAGGTGTTATACACCAAGGGGCAAATTTTTTTTTGGGGGAGGGAGACGCAAGGATACTTCACCATTTCGTCGGAGAGGATACCTAAGGAGAACCATCTATCCTACTAGATCCAACCCCGAGGAAGTTAATCATTTCTTACCCAGTTCTCCCAATACATAGGCAGATTAATCATAATCACAATGCATTCTATTCTAAAAATCATAAGCGTACCTTTGCTTTGATGCCCGCCCCGAACGAAGTCCACGCGCTCCTTTCCGCTCCCGCTCACTGACCGTAGAGACTACACCGGTACCTCCCAGCCAAATGCTAGGGGTACTCTGCTTCCCCCTCAGCCCCTCGAGCCACAAAGGGGCCACACACAATCCAGACAGTAACCTAGCTTCCCAGCTCGCCTCCAAGGCTGAGCTACCACTCTATCACAGCTGAGAAAATCCCCCACTCCTCACA
>JASDQU010100594.1:9842-23809 GCA_032191745.1 Picea mariana | reverse complement strand
TCCCCCCCAAAAACCCTAAATCATATTTCTTTTAAGTTTTTAATGAAACCCTAAAAATTTCTCTCTTTTACAAGTGTCACTCATCCCTACCTTTCTCCATAAATTATTTTCTTTTTCTTAAAAGCTCAATCCCTAATTTTTTTTATCCCTTCATTTTGCTGGATAATAATAAAGAAATGACCCGACAATTTCTCTGGTAGATGTAGCCCACACTGGGTGAACCACGTAAATCTGTGTCTCTCTTGTATTGTGTATCTTTTGTGTTTTATTTCCGCATTTGTTTTATTTTATTTCTCCGCGGTCCTGTTTTTCTAACAAAATCCTATAAGTGAATCATATATTGCACGATACACTGTCACACTACACTTTGCGTTGGTGAATATGGTATTTCCATTGTTTGCATTGTCATAAACAGGAAGTAGTGAAGAATTCTTCCATGTGTAATCTATTTTTGAACATTTTAGCAGCTAGACAAAGTGAAGAAGTATAATATTGAGATTGAGATAAAAATACCATCTCGTGGACTCCCATGAGCATTTAGTGAACTCTCGACGTGATGAGCACCCATGAACTCACTCATTCCTAGCGATATGTGAGCCCATCTCATGCCATCATATCTCTGACCTCAAATACTTATTGATTATCATATAATCAAACATAAATGAAGGAAATGAGACTGATCCCAATGTATTGGTTATGTTGGTTAACAATGGTTCACTTTTGTTCAATTCTGAGTGAAGTACAATATTGAGATAAAAAATCATTATTGTAGTATAGATCCAATTGCTATTGGCTCGCACACTAGCCTAGAAACAATTCTCTATCAACCATGATAATACTTTAAAACACAGGGAACAACGACCAAATTTATTTATATAAATCCCAGGGGTCTTCATCCATAATATTAGTTTGGGGTTTTGGTTTCCAACACTGTTTGGGCATTTTTCTGAATTGATTTGATGATGAAGAATGCCAGTATTGTTCAATGGAGGAAGGGATACACAAAGCTTCAAGAAATAGAGAACCACACTGCAAAGAGATTAATCAATAGGACTATTTGAGAAGCTAATTCTTTATACAAGACCAAGTATCTTCCACAACCGATCCATTTACGTCAATTCTCTATGAAAGTAAGCGTCCCGAGAAAGAGGTTAACTGGGAGGAAATATTCAATTTTCATAGGGTAGGAATCTGTTTGGTTTATCGTATATGGCATGGAATGGACTAAAAATGGATATATTTGATTTGATTTGAGTAAATATAAACAAACAAAAGGGAAAAATATAATAAAACTGTAGTCAAATGACAGATGCATACACATACATACTAGAGTGGAGTAGTATGGAATTCATTTATTGATTGTTTGGGAAGTACCAGATTCAATGTCTTTATATTATGTCCAAAGCAAAGAAGAAATTACTTGCAAGTATATTTTGGCAGCTCTAACTCTCATAGCCTTGCTTCATTTTGGAAGGCTTCTTCATTGCCTTCTTATCCATTGCTTGATCAAAGCTATGAAATCATTGTCTAGTACATGGGAGCATGGGTGAAATTTGAAGGTAGGAACAAGGCACTAAGACGGTGGAGAGACAAATCACAACTGGAAGATTAGAAAGAACATGTGGCATGTTACAAATCAGTATTGACAGATGATGAAAGTCGGAGGAGAACTTCCCCTTAAAGAACGCCTTCGACGTAATATATATATATATATATATATATATAACAAATTAAAACACCTAAAAATCCGAAATTTAAAAATAAAAATAAAAACCTTTAAAATTACGAAAAAAAATTAAAGATTTTTGTTAATAAATGAAACATAAAATATATTTATATTATATATATAACATGGGGGCAAGGCCCCTCCTGCGGGAAAGGGAAAGGTCGCGTGGGCTAGGGGGGATGGGGTGATGGACGACATCATCCCCCAGCCTTCCGAATGATGTGCAGGCTATCTTTCAGCTGGAGGGACGAAGGGCGATGTTGGGAATTTCCCCAGCCCCCCGCACATGCAAGGTCTAGGTCCCGTGGCACCCAAGGGACTTGACCCTTTCCTGCGCAAGGAGTTGGGGCGATGCCCGACATCGCCCCAAATATTATATTTATATTACTATAGTTATATATAGTTATAACTTTAGTATAACTATATTATATATAATTACACTAAATTTATAGCTAAGGGCTAGGTCAAGTGGGCCAGGGGGAAATGTCGGGCATTGCCCCAGCCCCCCGCATAGACAAGGTCTATGTCCCCTGGCACCCATGGGACCTGGCCCTTGCCCGCACGAGGAGTTGGTGCGATGTCCGACATCGCCCAAGCCCCCCGTACGGGCAAGGGCCAGGTCTTGTGGCACCCACAAGACCTTTCCCTTTCTCGTGCTAGGAGATGGGGCGATGCCTGACATCACCCTCCATATTATATTTATATAACTATAGTTGTATATAGTTATAACTTTAGTATAACTATAGTTATAACTTTAGTATAATTATATATAATATATATAACTATATTATATATAGTTATATATATAACTATATATAACTATGTTATATATTATATACATAATAACTATATATATTATATTAATGATATATAGATTGTTTTTTTTTTTTAATTTGCATTGAAATTTTGTGTTTTATTTATTTATTTTTAATTAGCTTAGGGAATTTTAATGTTTTGTTCATATCTTTTTATTTATTTATTATTTTTAATTTTGACATGTTTTTAGTATTTGTTTTTTCATATTTGTTTTATTTATTTTTATATTTAAATGGATTTTTTACTATTTGTTATCATAATCAAATATATATATTTTAAAAATTATTGTTTTCTAAGGAATTTTTTTTTATTATTATTCTTTTTTAGTTTATTTTTTATCCATTTTTTTAATGTGTTTTTTTTTTGCAAATTTGGGTTTTGAATATATATTTTTAAATGTATTGTTTTCATGGCATTATGTATTATGTCGTGTTTGGAGTGATAAACTAAGATTTAAAAAGTAATCATTTGAGGGTTGATTTGGTGATTTTGTTTACAGTAATGATGATTTCAATTACCACTTTAAAAAAATATAGCATTTTAATATCCCAAATTTATAATGAGTTTTTATTTGGAATCAAGTGTGGATGGAAACTTTTTCTCACTCTGTAAGTAGGTCACACTATCTATATGAAAACCCCGATACTCTTGCATCAATTTATTAAAACTATATGGAGATATCGAGGGAACAACGAACACCAATGAATGAGATAATCTTCCAAGTAATAAATCGACTATGTGTAAAGGGGATTCACCAAACTAGAGAGTCTACCTGGTGGAGGTTAATCACTCAGGTCACATTTCAACCCAAAACTTGGACCACCTTTGTGTGTGACCATTTGTGTGACTTAGTGAGGTGGAGCCAATGCATAAACAATTTAAAAGGAGAATGTTGGGACCAAACGAAGGGTGTATTACACCAACCCCGACAAAATTAATACCAAACAATGAAGGAATCCATTATGCATGCAATTAAATTGATGATAGTGTAAAGATTATGCAAGAGAGTTGACCTACTATTTGTGGACTGAAGGAAAACGCTAAATTCTGAGAAAATGGCTAGGTAATGGCTAGCATTGATTAGTTAGTCGATTCATATGCCCAACAAGAAGGTATTTCACCCAAGTGAACACCATCATCATACAATGAAACCCTATCCACTAACCAACACAATTTTGCTCGATCAATTAGTGAAATAGATAAGGGAAGCAATGTAATATCCCTCAGTCGAACCCAATTGTAATGTAATATAAATGCACTTAAGATGGTGAGTTGTTTTGACTTCATTTGGTAATGCATGTCATGTGGCATAGTGAACGCATGAACTGCGTAGTAAAATGATGTAATATGCACATTCCAGGATATCGCGCGCAGTAACTAAGGTGTGCCCAGTATGGAGGACAACGAGCCTCGTGTATATGATATGTGTTATATGCTGGTGAGCTGGTTATTATAAGATGGGATGCTTATGTTTTGGTATTAGGCTGGAACACCTAGATGTCAAAGGCCAATGCGCTTACTTTGTACATGAATCATGATTAATATAAAATACATCGTTGCGCGCAGACCGACCACGATAAAAGAGATGGGGGACTGAACTTCACCAGTTAGAGAAAGGGAGGTCCAAAAGTCAAGGGAATATTATATTAATATTTCCTAAAACATAAAGTATGGATAATTATTTTATCCTAATTTCTAAAGTTGGAGACAAGTGGAACAAAGTAACTTCCGATATGACAAGTGTGAAGTTGGGGACATGCATTCATATCGTGGGGAACTTAGCTCATTTGGTGAATTTTTCACGGATACCTTACCAACAAGCTGACCATCATTCTCACCATCACTTTCACGAAGAGTTCATAGTGATTCCTTTCCACATTCAGTTATCCAGTCAATAATTCCATGACCATTTTCACTTACACATCTTGTTATCCTTGAGATAGCCATTTCACCATTCTGGAGACTATTCCCATACCCTTTTTCGATTTATGTACCTTGTTAGCTTGGAGCGGGATTGAAGAAGAGGGTTCTCAGGCCTGTGAGCAATTCTCTGAGCGAGAGAATTGTTGAGGATTGATTCCTGAAGGTGCTAAAATGTAGCTATAGGGCTCTGAGACTTTCGGTCTGGCATGTTGTTGAAGACTTGGAATGGAAGTGGGGCAGCCGAGGGACTGTTGAGCAGAGAAGGGGCACACTTCCTTGGGTGGGATAGGTATGTGGGGAATGAGAGGTTGTAGGCTGTTAGTTGAGCGAGCACCTGAGATGGAGTCTTTCCTGTTGTCCATGAGCCTTAGCCTGGATAGGACCCCTTTACCCTGGGAGGAGTTCAGTCCCAGCTCGAGGGTGACTCAATGTTGAGAGTGATGAACAGTGTAGTTTATGGATGGGAGGTTCATGGACGGTCTATACACAGTTGGTGACAATATTTCCAAGATAAGTACCAGTTGTATGATAAAAATGATATGTTGCTTTGTTATTTACATGCCTATGTTATGGTTTATCATATATGTGATTATAATTGGTTGTATGTTTATGGGTAATTCCCTGTAAATGTTACATATCTGTAGTTACTATTATTTCAGTATAAAAGTCGTATGTTATTGAAAGTAATTGTTTGTTTATGTTTATATGTAAATCTTCCACAAGAGTGTTGTATGTATATGTTTTAGTTATATGCGGTTTAAAGAGTAAATTTATGTGACATAGCTCAGTTGACTATTGGGTATGTTACTGTATGTTCCGCAGTAAGGGAATGAAATCGTTCCCTAGAGTAGCATGGACCGGATTGTTAAGGCTGGGAATGTTACCAACTGGTGTTAGAGCATGAGTGGTTGCTCTGGAGTGGCATACCCCAGCCTACAAGTGACCGGGGTAACGTTACAAATTGGTATCAGAGATTCAGTTCAACACCGAGCTTGGATGGGCCAGAGGGGCTCAGTTGAAGCGAATATTCAGAGAAGGGTAACTTTGAGGTGACCAAAATTGGAGTCACGAAGTGTCCATGGAAAAGGTTGGTGTGCTAGTGCGTGTGGTAAATTTTGGCACCGCGCGGGAAAACGTTGGCGTGCCAATATGCGCGGTAAATTGTGGCGCCGCACGAAAGATTACTATGTGCATATGCACACACTGAATTTAGCCTTGCGTGGTGAGAACACACATAGTAATGTGCACATGAGGTGCACAAGTATTGCTTAACGCAGAGGATTTTTGTTGGTATGTGCATAAGTATGAGTATAAGTTGTTTTGCGATGGTGTATTCAGTAGTGTGCGCAGATAATTGGGCGCGATGGAATATGTTGAACTTGATATGGTGCATGCATAGGACGAAATGCATGTGGAATATAGGTACATGGTACCAAAACTATGCGCAGTGGATATTGGCGCACAATGCAAGAGTAGTGCATGTAAGTTGTTAGTGCGACGAAGAAGAAATGCACAGTAGATATAGGTGCGCGAAAAAGCATTTTACCTTGTGATATTTCTATGCACTATAAATATAAATGAACAGGTCAAATTTTAGAGCGCACAAAGTCGCTTCGAAGGCGATGAGTTTGAGTTTAAATTGCATAATAATAAAAGAAAAAGAAACACACAACCGCATCGAAGCATTAATTAAAAATAATTTCGAGTTTTAATTTCCTTTGATTTAAACAGACGAAAATAAAAATATAAGATTACAAGAAAAACTTATTATAAAAGAAAACAAGATTCATAACATCACCAGATAGAAATTGTAATAAAATAGTCTAAAATCCGTTTCTGTATTATATAATCGTGTTAATCACAAAATTACAAAAGGGTGATGACAATAGTTAGCTTGTTGCGAAAAAGGGTCATTTAAAGAACATGCCTATCATCTCTGGTACTCTTGACCTCCACTACCAGTTGTTCAAAATTTGTTGAGACATGCTTATTTTAGTTGAAGAATTACTTCATCTTACCGATCTCCGCCTTTAAGGAAGAATATAACTAGACCGATTGATTCTCTCCAACACTTTCAGCCGCTTCAGCTATAGATTCCTTCTTCTTCTATTGCTTGCCCCTTTTCTTCTTAGCAGCTGACCTGTTGATGACTAAATCCTTCATAGTGGGATTCAACCTAACTTCCAACTGTGATTCTATGGTCGGCTCTATGTGGAACTTAGTTGCTAGAATGTGTGCAAGGACCCTTTCATCCTTATTCACAGGAAAGTCTAGCATGTTTCTTGAATAACCAATCTCATTTGATTTAGCCTTGTCCATGTGTCTTGGGTTGTGGATGCTGAAAGGTGTTTTTACAGAGAGAAAAAATTCAAGCAGTTTGGAGATTACTTCGGTTATGGATACGCAGATACCTTCATACTTGGGGAGTGGTAATTATAGAATTCCATTTATGAAGCGCAGATGCATTACGTACAAGAGTGTTGGTTTTCCATGCTCGGCCAATCCATTTTGAAATATTATCTTTTGAGTTCATTACATGGCGGCGTTCAGTTGACGTCACATGGCTGTGAAGTACTGAACGAGTGAAGCAAGGTGATTTGACTAAGTCGTCACCCGCTCCACTAGTGGTGGATTTGACATGTTGATACACGTGATACCGCGTCTTGGCGAAAGTGGTTTCGACAAACCACCTTCTTGCACAAATGTATCTTTAAAAGAACTATGCATCTGTGTTTCCGAGACTTGGGTCTTATCTAGAATTTTCATGGTGATAACATTAGGAAATCAGGAGAGATAATTCTGATGTGTATATTGAACCAAAATGGTGCATATTCTCATGAATTGTTGAATTGTTAGCCTGATAAGTTTTGATGGTTACACGTTTTGAAGAATTAACAAAAACTTGATCAGATTAGACTAGTGAAGAGTCCATAGGAATGGAAGAGGCATAGGGGAATTACAATCAACAAGATGAGAGTAGAGAGGTGGATTTCAATTTGGGCATGGAAGGAACGAACTCCAACGAACATGGAGAAGAAAGGAATGACGATATGAATATGGATGAGACCAGTAAGAATTTGCAGAAGGATGTCCAAAGCCATAAAGCTGGTAATGAAAGGCTTATGAAAGCCAAAGAGCAGGAGGATGACTTCAATATGACATTATTGGAGGGTTTGAACACAACAGAAGAGAAATTGGCTAAGGAGAGTGGCTCATGTAAATATAGGAGTCACAAACCTTCGAAGGAGAAAAGAAAAGTAAAAAGTGCTAGTAGACATCACCATCTTTCCCAAAGGCATTCCCATAAGAGAACAGGAAACAACTCGAGTCTATCCCCTGTCAGAAGGTATAAGAGATCCGGGGTGGATGAGATGAGAGGAGAAATGAACAAAATCAAGCCTCCTACATTTGATGGTGAGCATAAGAAGGATGAAGATGCAAAAGCATGGTTGCTAGGCATGAAAAAGTATTTTCAATTGCATAATTATTCTTCTCATGTAGAAGGTAGAATCACTATCTATCAACTCAAAGGAAAGGCCTCCCATGTGGTGGGATCAACTTGTGCAGGTGCAACACATTATAGAGAAAGGTGTTACTTGGACGTAATTCAAGAAGTATTTTGAGAAGAAGTATTTGACTAAGAGATACTATGACAAGAAAATGAAAGAGTTCTTTGAACTCAAGCTTGGAAGTATGACCATAGATGAATATGAGAGAAGGTTTCTAGAAATGTTGAAGTATGTCTCTTTCATCAAGGATGAGACAATCAAAATTAAAAGGTGTTTAAGTGGATTACCATCGTTCTTCGGTGAAAAAATATAGTATGATGATCCCAAGACATTAGAAGAGACCATAAGTAGAGATAAATGCCTATATGATCAGCAGAAAGCAAGGCCATATTTCCCAAAGGCTTGGGCAGACAATAAGAAATTCAAGATGGATCAGAGGAAGAAGAGAGCTAAGCCACCATTCTTCAGAAATAATCCACAAGGACATCAAACGCATAAAGAAACCAAAATGATAGACACAGGGAGTCAAGGACCAAGGAAACCACCTATGCAATGTTGGGGTTGTAAATGGGACCATAGGTTCATAGATTGTCCTCACAGAGGCGAAAAAGGTAGGGTTGTTCACAATGTATAGTGAGATGAAATAGTGGAGGACATGGGCAGATATGTGCCAAATTTGGAGGATTATGTAGTCCTGGAATATTTTGAAGATGTGTTCAAGGAGGTACCCAGACTATCCCCAAGGAGAGACATTGATTTCTCTATAAATTTTATGCCTAGAGAAGTGCCAATATCAAAGACTCCTTACAGAATGGGTACACCAGAATTGAAGGAGTTGCAAATGCATCTTGAAGAACTTCTGAAGAAGGGGTATATATGCCCAAGCATGTCACCTTGGGGTGCCCTAGTATTTTTTGTGAGAAAGAAATATGGAACACTAAGGTTGTGAGTTGACTTCAGACGGTTGAATAAACTGACGATTAAGAACAAGTATACTATGTCGAGGATTGATGACCTCTTTGATCAATTAAAGGATGCAAAGATATTTTCAAAGATATATCTCAGATTAGGATACCATGAGGTAATAATTAAATAAGAAGATATTAGCAAGACCACCTTCAAGACAAGGTATGGTCATTATGAGTTCACAGTCGTACCATTTGGGTTGTCAAATGCACCAGTTGTTTTCATGTGCTTAATGAATGGTGTTTTCCGAGAGTATTTAGACAAGTTTGTCATCATCTTTTTGCATGACATTCTTATATATTCCAAGTTAGAGGAAGAGCATGAACATCATTTGAGGATGGTGTTTCAAGTATTAAGGGAGCGCCAGATATATGCCAAATTGAGCAAGTGCTCATTTTATCAGAAATAGATTCATTATTTGGGGCATATCATTTCAAAGGATGGGATAGCAGTGGATCTTGACAAGATAGAGGCCATTAGAGAATGGTCAGCACTGAAGAATGTGACAGAAGTGAGATCATTCATGGGTCTTGTAGGCTACTACAAAATATTTATTGAAGGATTATCAAAGATTTCACACCCAATCAATTCTTTGCAAAGAAAGGGAGTGAATTTTCAGTGGGCACTGGATTGCGAGAAGAGTTTCCAACACTTGAAACAATTATTGGCAAGTGCTCCAATATTAAGGATCGCAGACCCAGAAGAAGACTTCATCGTATGAACCGATGCATGTAATGAAGGACTTGGTGGAGTCGTCAGTCAAAACAGGTTTGTCATATGTTATGAATCAAGGAAATTGAAGGATCGTTAAAGAAACTATGTCACTCATGATTTGGAGTTGGCAGCCATAGTGCATTCCCTGAGGAAATGGAGACACTACGTCATGGGAAAGACGTTTGAGCTAAGAACATACCACAATGGTCTGAAATATTTATTTTCTCAACCAAATCTAAATGCTAGACAAAGCAGATGGTTAGAATTTCTAAGCGAATATGACTTTGATATAAAGCATATCAAGGGGAAAGAGAATAAAGTGTCTGATGCACTCAGCAGGAAGGTGCATGAATTACATGCTACAACTATTAGCATGTACCAAACTAATATTAAAAGAAAAATTATGGAGGCTGCAAATGCAGATCTGCAGAAAAGAGAATTAGTAGAAATGCTACAACATGGTAAGATGCTTCAGAAGGTGGATAATTATAAATTGGGAATAGATGGAATACTATTGTGCAACAACATGATTTTTGTTCCAAATGTCCAGAACTTGAAATGTATGATTTTGCATGAAACACTTAATGTTCCTTATGCAGGGCACCCTGAATATCAGAAAACCGTGGCAACAATAAAGAGCCATTACTTTTGGCTAGTTATGAGAAAAGAGATTGCTGAGTACATCACTACATATATGGAATGCCAGAAAGTGAAATCTAAGAATAAGCACCTAGCGGGGTTGCTGCAACCTTTAACCATTCCTTAGTGGAAGTGGGAAATGATGACAATGGATTTTATTATAGGATTTCCTAGAACATGCAAGTTGCATGATTGAATCATGGTGGTGGTGGAAAAGCTTACAAAAGATGCCCATTTTATTCCACTGAAAACTATGTACAAGGCAACAAAGGTTGCTGATATTTTCATGAAGGAAGTGGCACGATTGCAAAGGATTCCTGAAACAATTGTGTCTGATAAAGACCCAAAATTCACCTTGAATTTTTGGAAAGGATTCATAATGAATCTAAACTTTAGTACATCTTATTATCCTGAGTCTGATGGGCAGACAAAAAGGGTGAACAGGTTGATAGAAGATATACTGAGAATGTATGTGATGGACAAACCATTGAAATAGGAAGACTACCTACACTTGGTAGAATTCGCATGCAACAATGGGCATCATGCATCATTGAAGATGAGCCCATTTGAAGAACTTTACAACAAAAAGTGAAATACTCCAGTGAGTTGGGATAATCCAACTAATAGGACAGTAGTTGGGCCAGAGTTGCTCAGGGAAATGGAGGACTAGATGACAAAAATTAAGCAAAATTTAAAAGCTTCCCAAGACATAAAGAAAAGTTATTCCGATAAGAACAGAATGCACCGAGAATTCAAAGTGGGTGATCATGTTTTCTTGAAAGTGAAAGATAACAAGAGTTCCCTGAAGTTTGGAAGCTGCGCCAACTTGACAGCCAGATTTTGTGGGTCTTTTGAAATCCTAGATAGGATTGGTCTAGTTGCTTATATGATTGCATTGCCTGCATCTATGTCTATTCATAATGTCTTCCATGTATCATTGCTAAATAAATATATACCTGATGTTAATCATGTTATTGACTGGAATGTGATTTAGGTGGAGCAAGAAGGCGCTTTTCAAGTGCATCCAGTGCGCATTTTGGATCGGAAAGTCAAACAGCTCCGGAACTGAGCCATAGGGCTTGTAAAGATTCAATGGACTTGGTACGGTCCTAAGGATTCTACTTGGGAGCATGAAGATGCAATGCGGATAGAATGCCCACATCTTTTTGAAGATTTTTGAAAATTTTGTTATATATGGGTGTACGATGCACTGAGAAAAGGGCATAAATAAAGGGGGGAGGACTATAATATCCCTTGGTCGAACCCAATTGTAATGTAATATAAATGTACTTAATCTGGTGAGTGGTTTTGACCTCATTTGATAATGCAAGTCATGTGGCATAGTGCGTGCATGAAATGCGTAGTAAAATGATGTAATATGCACATTCCAAGATACCACGCGTAGTAACTAAGGTGCACGCAGTATGGAGGACAATGATCCTCGTATATATGATATGTGTTATAGCCTAGTGAGCTAGTTATTATAAGATGGGATGCTTATGTTTTGGTATTAGGAAGGAACACCTGGATATCGAAGGCCAATGTGCCTACTTTGTACATGACTCATGATTAATATAAAATACATTGTTGCATGCAAACCGAACATGATAAAAGAGATGGGGGACTGAACTTCACCAGTTAGGGAAAGGGAGGGCCAAAAGTCAAGGGAATATTATATTAATATTTTCTAAAACACAAAGTATGGATAATTATTTTATCCTAAGTTCTAAAGTTGGAGACAAGTGGACCAAAGTAACTTCCGATATGACAAGTGTTAAGTTGGGGACATGAATTCATATCATGGGGAACTTAGCTCATTTGGTGACTTTTTCACGGATACCTTACTAGCAGCCTGACCATCATTCTCACCATCACTTTCATGAAGAGTTCACAGTGATTCCTTTCCACACTCATTTATCCAGTCAATAATTCCATGACCATTTTGACTCACCCATTCTGTTATCCTTGAGATAGCCATTTCACCATTCCCGAGCATGTTCCCATACCTCTTTTCGGTTGGTGTACCTAGTTATCTTGGAGCGGGATTGAAGAAGACGGTTTTCAGGCCCATGAGAAATTCTCTGAGTGACAGAATTACTAGGGATTGATTCATGAAGGTGATAAACTGCAGCTACAACACTCTGAGACTTGCAGTCCAGCCTGTTGTTGAAGCCCTAGAAGGGAAGTGGGGCAGCTAAGGGACTGTTGAGCAGAGAAGGGGCACACTTCCTTGGGTGGGACAGGCATGTGGGGAATGAGAGGTTGAAGGCTGTTAGTTGAGTGAGTACCTGAGACAGAGTCTTTCCTATTGTACATGAGCCTTAGCATGGATAGGAACCCTTTACCCTGGGTGGAGTTCAGTCCCATCTCAGGGGTGGTTCATTGTTGAGAGTGATGAACAGTGTAGTCTATGGCTAGGAGGTTTGTGGATGGTCTGTACGCAGTTGGTGACAATATTTCCAAGATAAGTACCAGTTGTATGGTCAAAACAATTTGTTTCTTTATTATTTACATGCCTATGTTATGGTTTATCATATATGTGATTATAATTGCATGTATGTTTATGGGTAATTCCCTGTAAATGTTGCATATCTGTAGTTATTGTTATTTCAGTATAAAAGTTGTATGTTCCAGAAAGTAATTGTTTGTTTATGTTTATATGTAAGGCTTACACAAGACTGTTGTATGTATATGTTTTAGTTACATGCAGTTTAAAGAGTAAATTTATGTGGCATAGCTCAGTTGACTACTGGGTATGTTACTGTATGTTCTGCAGTAAGGGAATGAAAGCGTTCCCTAGAGTAGCATGGTCCAGCCTGTTAAGGTTGGGAATGTTACCAACTAGTGTTATAACATGAGTGGTTTCTCTGGAGTGGCGTACCCCATCCTGCGGGTGGCCGGGGGAACGTTACAAGTAATGTGCATAGAAGAATTTTTTTTATTGTGTGTGGACATGTTTCTCATCAATTTAACTAGCCATTGGAATGAGTACATTTTGCAGCCAATGCCTTCATGAAGGAAATACCAACCCTCAAGGGGTGAATGCCCAATTCCCATACAAATCAATTGTTTTATCTCAAATAAATCATAAAAAAAAGAATTCATAGCACAAAACTCACATGAGAGCCATGAAATCAAAGCAATGATAAACTGATTTCATAGTTGACAGGAATCTTTATTATGGTCAGGAGAAAATTATAAATGGATGAGCTATAGACATACATTTTGTGTTGTTACCTACTGTGAATACCAAAATTGCAGGAGACCATGGATTATAGACACATTAAATCCTTCATCTACTCAATCTCAAGCAGGTTGACCTCTTCGAGCTCTAATTTTTACTATTACACCTCACTCTTTTTTGTCTTCGCTACAACCTACATTATTTTAATGCAATGTGTTTAAAAGGACACCATTCACATGGCTAGTTCCTACTTCCCATTTTGCAACAAAAAAAAGTCAAAATAGAATAAAAATAGCAAGTACAAGTTTATTGGTCACTGAGGTGTAAGACAATTTGTGATAGAGTGTGTTTTTAAGGCACTCGGTTATGTTAAAGTCATCGGTTCGAAATACGCGGCGATAGAAAATCCATCCATCTTAAGGGTTGGTGTGGCTAAGGCCGGGTGTGATCTCCGAGTGATTTTGATGCCTTAGATGCCCTTGAGTCATGG
>JASDQU010100592.1:151177-238586 GCA_032191745.1 Picea mariana | reverse complement strand
GAGTCTGGTCGGCAAGCTATCGTCAGCCTGCATCATCAACCGTCATGTCAGATTATGTCAACAACATATCATAATATCAATTAGCATATCATCAAAATGAAACAATATCATCATAAACGAAACAACTCATATAACCCACTCCCTGACTCAATCCGGAGTCCAAGGGAGTTCCACCAATGCCTCTGCATCTGCAAGGTCCGAAACCCTGCACACTAAATGAAACTGAGTCAGCAGCACCTGTCTAACTCAAGATAGTAACACATCATGTCATATAATTTAACGCATCATAATGGAGGAAACAGTTTTATCATCATCAAAACCCAGATCACTCGCAAGCAAGTGTCCTCAAAGAATAAGTTTGGTAGTGCGCCAGAGCGGGGATGTTACATACCAGGCTTAGTGCTAAAAATTGGGCTTTGATACCACTTTGTAACATACCCAGACACCCAGACTGGGCCATTCCACACAAAACTCTCCCAATTACAGCTCTAATACCACTTTATAACGTACCCAACCACCCAAGTTGGCACACACCACACAAAACTCTCCCAATTACAACTCTGATACCACTTTGTAACATACCTAGCCACCCAAGTTGGGCCACACCACACAAAATTCTCTCAATTACAGCTCTAATACCATAATGTAACGTCGCCCGGTCCAACTAAGGGACATTACCGTGTAGAATACACATAAAAATGAAATTTCTTCTAACTATAGTAATTATTTTATTTTTAGTCGATTTCTTATAGCTTGTAGCTACAAATTTAAAACATATTTAGCTATTTTCTATAACCATAAAACATATGCATCTAAAGCATGCTAATAATCAACATGAAATGCAACTAAACAACTCAATACAACAGCATATGAGTTATTCTCATTTACACAGATTTCATGCACAACAATAATACATGTAAATAACTCAATAACAAGATGAAACACTTATATTTAAACAAGAATTTTGCAACCAGTTGCTTGGGACAGATGTTCCACCCAACCATAGACTGATTGTTCCAAATATCAATAGCCAATCACCCCCGATATGAGGCTAGTAATCCAAAAAAGAGGGTTCCCTCTCACAGTCCACTTGTAGCTCTTAAAACTCATAACCCAATTGATATTCTCCTACAACTATCCCATTTTTTTTACCATCTCTCTTCCTCTTGACCTGCCCAACCCAATGAATGAACCATTTGTTTATCAGGGATAAACCAAGGTATGTGCCATTTATTTATCAGGATTAACCCAAGGAATGTGTCATTCATTTTTCAGAGTCTCTTTGGCACAGATAGCTAGGAATCTCTCAATTGGAAACTCAAGGGAACTTGTTTATAGGAAAACTATCAGCAAACACTTGTTATAGTGAAACTCACTATGGAGTTCACTCTTCAATCCTGACAACCTGGATATTCAATCTTCAACTCCAAAACGCTCCAAATATGTAACATATTTCTCTAGAATTCGCTCTCCATGGTTGCACCAGCTTCAAACTGTCCTTCTTGCTCTCTCCTTTTCCCCATGCACAATTGTTTTTTTTCTAAGCATTGTTGTCCCAAACCATAGGAATTTCCTCCATTTGGTTTGTCTTTTTTTACTCACACTTTTCCCCAAGCTGATTGTAATGAACCCCCATGTGCTCAATAACTCTAGGATTTGATGACTCACACCTACCCTCTTACATGTATTAAATAATTGGTTTTGGGAACACTCAATTAGAAAATGGAAGGTTCATATACAAAATGACAATTTTAGGAAAATGGGTTGAACTAATATAAATGGGTATTTCCCCCTTGGACCCCTCTTGGTCATTATCCTAGACACTTCCCTCTCTTGTGGATTAATTCATCCCCCATCTCTTGTCCATGTCTCCTTAGCAGTTGGAATCACATTTTTATTATTAAAACATAGAGATACAATTCACGTATTACATCGCTTGGTTGTAGCCACATATTGTATTCACATAATCATTAATTAAACGGGGGATTATAATGGGGATGTTACACATTATCCAACTTCAACCAAATATCTTCGTTTGCATGCTCAAAAAATTAAGCATGACACTTTGCATGAAGAATGACTAAAATACCTCATGGTGACAATGGTTTACCGTGTCCCATACTCTGGGTTGCTTGAATGTGACGAACCTTGGTTTATCTGTGATGAGAGGAAAATGAGGAAGGTTGTTGGGTTGCCATCTATGGAATTGTTGATCATCATCATCATGGTGTATATCATGTTCTCCATTGCGTGCCTCAAGACATGATCTCCTCCAATTATCTTTATGCATGGGGGGGTGACAACCCACAATGAACATAATGATCCTGATGATGATGATAATCAACATGTCCACATAGAGTAGCTCAAAAAAACCCCTCATATGCCTCTTTCTTTCATCAGCATGGCTCATCACATTCAATCAGAAAGGATCATTGGGAGATGTTTTTTTGACACATTATGAGGTACACAAGTCCTTGTTTCATATAAAGTGTCATATTTAACATATTGGACATTTGATTAATGATCATAGGTTGAGGTTGGATAATGAATCATAATCTTGAAAGTTATGTTTTTTTCCTTGTTTCACCTTGGTGGTCATCCTAGTAATCCTAGTCTCATGTTTTCACTCATGGGGAAAAGGGGTATTATTAGTGGTTCCTTGAAAGGGGTAGTGTACCATTCTTGATCATACTTACCACTTCTCAATCCTTGATCTTTTCATTTTCCCACCTTTTGGGTAATGGTGGTTACATGTACACCAAAAAGGCATGTACCTCATTCTCTTATGAGAAGAAGGGGCTAAAGGCATGTTATCACACAATTTGGAGGTTAGGAAAAGCTCGACCCAACTACTAAATGGTGACAACTAAGAGGTCACCTACCCACTGTCACCTTAGGTAGGTGTCCCCGTCACTTTAGAGGTGAGATAATCACCTCAAGGGGGGAATCTCGGTGATCCTAGGGGTGAAAGTATGAAGACGGATGAATATGGAGATGAATTCCCTATAAGTCAAGTCTAAATGGTATGAAGGTCTAGGAATGAGGTCTTGAGAAGGTTCAAGGGTTTCCAAGTAGGTTGAGTGACCCGACAAGTGTGAAATACCTGCCCAAGACACAAGAAAAACAAGCATATGTTGCAATATAATCAAGTGGACAAGAAATTAATCTTGTTGTCCCTAATAACATCAGTTAGTAACTAATTTATATCAGAAAATAAAATATCTAAATCAGCATAAAGTGAACATAAGACTAGTTAACCAATGTCACATCAAAACTAGCAATTGATTATGAATTATGAAGTACTTTGAGAGCAAGTAAGAGAGCTGGTATGAAATGATTTTCTGCAGTAAATTAACAGCATTATGGCTGTAGCATTCAAAGGTGTACAACAAAAAAATCAATGATCAAAATGTTCCCTAAAATAGCCCTAATTAGTATATTAAGTGAGTGAAGTTTGGGGAGTTTCTTAGGGGTTAGTTTGTGAGATATTAGTGGTCTAGGGTTAGAGTTTTATACAGCCTTATGGTTGTAGGAAACAAGTTAGTGCAGCAAACAAATTATTGGGAGAAAGAGGACACCTCAATGAGGCAAGAGAGCCAAGGGCTCAAAGAAAACTTTCCAAAAGAGACGGGCTTATAATTTGCAAAAATCATGTTTCCCAAGGCAATAATTTTATATCTCCAATGCAAAACAAATGACTAGTGCTCTTAACAATTGGGTTAATGGGGTCATGCAAATAAAGAGCTACAGAAGTGTTGGCTCGCCAATTTGACATATTTTACATCATCAGTTAGCCTCCTTTTGACCCTTTTTACCTTATCCTTGCACTCATTTATTGCCTATCGTTGTATTTTCCCATACTTATGAAGTTAATATGCTTAACAAGCTTAATGTTGTTAATTATTATACTTTCCCTAGTTTTTAATGATTTAGAAGTGGTTTAGACTACTCTTGCCAATGAGGGTTTATGACAGTTATGTTCTCGCACTAGACCTCCATGTTTAGCATATATGTGCACCTTCAAGGCCAAAATGAATAAATGGGTTTTTTTAGAAATACCTCCAACATGCTTTGGTGTTCATTATTTCACACCCAAGTCACACGTGTGGACCTATAGCATGTGGTCAAAGGATGGGTCAAAATTGTGCCAGATTAGCAGCAACAGACTTCAAGATCTATTCCCGAGAAAATGAAGAAGCACATGGAAATTCTAGAACATGGGGTTTTTGCAGAATGCGTCCATTTAGCTGACAATATGGAATATTTCCAAAATCATGAACGATCAGGGAGATATCGGTGTTTTTCTAATCTGGGTTTGTCCATATTTACAGTTTCACCCATCTTCTAGACAAATGGATGCACCCAGCCAGCATGGGAGATTGAATCAATCTATTTTCATCCTTTTCATGTTATGTAAAATCATGTTGATCATATCTTGAGTTATTTCTTCCACCAATATTTATCCAAAATGGGAGAAACCAATTATCTTGTAAAATGATGTATCTTAACCGTTCTGATTTAGGGGAAATTAGTTCTGATCCATTCCATTGATATTCTCTGTATAAATACACAACCATGAAATAGAGAAAGGGGGGTAATGGTATGAGGGAAAGGGAGAACAGTATTGTAAAGAAGATTTCATGAGCTACTATGTAATGAATTGAAGTATTTTCCTTTCTTTGGATTAATGCAAGAGTTATTCCTGCACATGGTATTTTAATTGTAATTTAATTCTGTAAGTCTCTCCACAGCGTGTGCTAGGTTTGGAAGGTCCCCCACTCTCAGGCATACGTTGTGTCCTCTCATTTTCAATAGTGTATATTTGATTTCCTTCATATTTACAATTCTAGTTTGCAAATATTTCACGTGCTAGTTTTTATTTCTTACCAGTTAACATACATCTCCTACATTTACATTTATTTTCATCATTTCATGACTAGATCAGATTAGGATAGTCTCTAGTCTTGTATATACTTTTCCTGCATCTCATAAGCCCACGAACCCTATTCGACAATTCAATGTTGGAAATACAAGCATATATTTTAACCAACATGTTTGGCGTTGTTGCCAGGGAGGTACTACAAGGGGATTAAAGCCTAGTTAGATAGGTTTCCTTTAATTTACACAGCTTGGGGGAGGATAAATAATAATACAGGAGGTAAGAACCTATGCGGTCATTGTTGTGAGTTTCTCCAAATCCTTGATTGTTCCTTTCAAACAAGCGTGTTTATTTTCATGCAAGTTTGTTGCCTTTAAATTATACAACTTGGGGGAGGGGAAGCAGTAAGATGAGAGGTAAGAACCTACGCAGTCACTATTGGGATTTTCCCCAAAGCCTTGATTGTTCCTTTCATGAAAGTGTGTTTCCTTTCATACAAGTGTGGTGTGTAAGACTTCATTTATCTCCTTGAAGTTTTAGTTTTTAGTTTGTAAGAATCCCATGTATTAGTCCATGTGCGAGACAGAGATTAGCAAACCATCCAGAAGAATGTAAAAATGCTCAAGCATTTGTTGAGAAAAGGAGGACATATCCTTGCAAGGATATTTTCAAATCCTTGCTCACACTCTAGAGTTTCTACCAAGGATGAGTTTTCCTTTCAAGAAGCAACAGAGTAACCGAAGATCCATGAACATAGTCCACATGAAGATGATCTAGAAGTTTCTTCCAATAGCCCTTGTGAACAAATAGAGAAAATCGAAGAATTATGGACTACACCAGATGAAGAGAAAATACTAGAGCCAGAGATCAAGTTATTTTTGGCATGTTTTTCAGCAGATCCTTTGTGTATAGCGGAGTGTGATGACTAGTTCTCAGAAGAGCCTCATGATCTGTTAGCCAGAGAGAGCCAAGGAAACAAAGACTACATTGAATCTTGGTTCCAAACTGTCATCGGGCCACAATACTCCTCCATCCTTCAACATTTATTGGCATCATCTCCACAAGAGCAATTGGTTTCTCATGTTCAGACAACCATTGAGGTATATTTTTCATATTTGGATATGAGTATTCTTACAAATATGTTATGCACATGGCTTCACTGGAAATATTCCTACACTTGAGAAAATGTTTCCTTTCTCAAGTAGGGTAGGATAGTAGATCAATAAATTTTAATAATTGTTGCATATAGTTAGTGGTTCATCTCTAAGGATAGTGCAACAACCTTTTTATGTTCTTGAATAAGCGGGGAATGGAAACAATTGACAAGGCATCTCGAGGGATATCGTTTCTCTCATAAGAAGGATTCTATTGAAATTTTTGGATATTTTTAAGGTTGATCTAATGGTTCTCTACAAAGTTAAAGTTTGCAGACAGTTTGAATCCAACAAACATCTTAAGACAACAACAAATTTTTCCAACAACAACACTCTTGTCCTATGGTACCATAACTGCATGGTGGATGTCAGAGATCTACAGATACATTTTGTTTCTTTCATCAATTGGACCGGTCTGTAACAACCTAGATACCTTCTTCAATCCCAGTTCATATCAACTCCAGAGCATTGAGGTAACCTGAGGTAAATAGCTTTCTAATCCTTCTAATTTATTGAAAATGAAGGGAATTTGTTATAAACAACAGTTTAAGCTTGTTATTTTCTACATCATCCTATTACTCCACTCCATGCCATTATAAACCTATTCTTACCCATCCCTTATTTTAACTTATCCAACTGATGATTGTGAAAAGTCGAATTAGTTAATCCACATTTCTACTTGAGCACTTTTGGAGACTATGTTAAGGATGGTTTGATAATAGAATTTTCCATCTAGTGTAGCATATTTTGTCCTTGATGTAGCAATCATGTTTATGCAATCATTCATACCCAAACCATTTAGTATGCATGGGATCAAGTGTCATGTCCATTTTGCAGATAATGATGTAAATATCATAGGGTTCGACATACTTTTGAAACATAAGATGGTGCAGTTATAGTTTTGTTGGTTTGCATTATAAATACATATATCAGAGACCCCCATCCTACTTGCAATTTCAATGACATGGAAACAGAGTGGGACTCTCTTTACTTCTCTCTTTTTCAATTTTCAACAACCTTATTCATGCCTCCTATATCCCTACAATTAATTTTTCGAAGTCTCTAGAAGCTCTCTACTTTTATACTTCTCCAAAGTTGCAGGTATTGTTATTCAAAGTATGCACTTAACTAATCAGAATTCTGAGAGGGTTAGTAGTAAGATCAAATAGAACTTAAATCTATTTTTAGTTTGGTTGTATTGGTATCTTTCCAAATATGGTTTCTACAAGGTTGAATTGTTCCCTGAACTCTCGAAGCATGTTGAGGACACCACAATCAATGATCCTCTCTATTTTTAAGATATGTAGTACAGGAGAAGATATGCCCATGACTTATTTAAAATTCTTGAATTTTGTTATTTGGGGGAAAATCTTTGTAACCTAGCTTAGCATGAATTCAACCATCTATGGAGGGATTTTTCAACAACAGGTATGTTCCAAAATGACATCCTACAACATTCCCATACCTGTACTAGTAAAGTTAATCATTTTACAACATTCCCGCAACAATACAAGAAATTCAGAGAGGTATGGGAATCCCAGATTAAGTACGAGAATGTTGTTGTAGCTGCAATTTCTTCTGAAAATGGTTGTCTTCTCCAGTTTTGGGCACCTGTAGCATCAAATATGAAAACATCAGTTCCATCACTCCCTACATCAATTGAAACCATGTGTTGAGGAAAATATATGAATTATCTTACTCAAGCATTTTCGAATCTTGTCTGGCTAGGACAAGATATTCGGGAATATCACCCTATGCTTTATAGCCTCAGAAATAATTTCCCAATCCACAAGTATTAATTACCAACGGTTAGGCTAATTTATCAATGAAAAGAATGTTGCAAAAATAAAATAAAATTTTAGTTTTAGTTTTATAAACATATGCACATTATAGAAAGCAAATATGGAGGTTGAAAAGAAAAAGTGACCAAGTCATAATCCACACAAATGAGACAGAATAGTAATCTGATGTATTTCATTTCAAGAAATCAAAAGTGTTTTACTCTTTACAAAACCCCTATGAGGTCATGGACCAAAGTCGAATTTAGAGATCCCCAATGAAAACCATACAAAAGGAATCTGACAAGAAGTAAAAACTGATCTTTATAATCTGGATCAGCTTGCCACAAACTGCTGTCAATTTGACTCTGCACAATATCTTTTATCAGCTATGAAACTTAATCCATAAATAGACAAGTATACACAGAATATGAAAGATAGATCAACACCTCTAAAACAAGCATCCGAATGATGTGGTTCAACTTTGAACCTTGTTGTCTACAATAGGACCCTGCTATCAAAAAAGAGAATTACACTCTGAATAAATCATGAATGAATGAAAACTAAACTATTTTATGTAAACAAAAAGAGCAAACCTTATGTTGACGTCGAGGGACTAGACAATCCCCAACACCAATATTTTCAACCTCCCGTGGGGCGCGACGAGAAGATACGAGAATATCACCCTATGCTTAAAGCCCCAGAGAAGAAGACAAATTGAGCTCTAAGCTAAATATCCTCTAACCTAAGTCCAAGCGTGGGTCCTTCGCTTAGAAAAAAAATATAATTAAAGAAGAATTTAATAGAAAGGTAGAAGGGAATTAGTGCTAAAAAGCTTATTTGTAAGAGTATTTTATTAAACAAGAATTTGATTTAGTGACTACCTAAAAATAAATTATAAACATTATTTATAAACCGAGTGAAAGATTAATATTTTTTTGTTTTTTAGTTAAAACAAAATAAATTACAAAAATAAACAAAATAACAAGAACTTATACCCAAACGAAAAACTAAAATGAGAGGAATATATATACATTATACTATAATAACCATAGTGCATTATTTATTTTGAACTCATTTATTTTTTTTTATTTAAATTGTTGAATTAATATAAATGGAGAAAGCTAAAATGACACAAAACAAATCAGAAACAAATTTAAAGAGTGAGGATTTTGATCCCAAGTTAAAGTTTTTCCTCGTACAATTCATGGAATTCTGGAATTACAAATCCCTGTGAAGATTTGATTTGGGCCAGGTATATGGTTTTTAGTCATTCTAGAACAAGGTTACAATAAAATGACCAAGAGCGGAAAAAAAGAAGAGAGTTTAGCCAAAACGAGATGGAACGATGGTGGTGACACAAGGCAAGGACCTGCACATCAGAAACTGATCAACGCTGAAATAAAATCAGGCTTGAATACAACAAACTGACAAGAGAGCATTTCACCTCATATAAAACCAGCAAAGCTCCCCCTCGCTTCGTCCATTCGCTACTTCACAAGACCCTCTGCTGCCAACAATCCTGTCATTCCCTGAAAAAGAGGATGGATAATAAACAAAAGAAAAACCTCACTGCTCCAAGCATACTTCTATCAGAGTTTTCTCCTAAAAAAATTTCTCTCTAAATATTTTTTTTCCTCCAGCATTTCATTTTCTTCAAAATAGTATTAATTTGCAAAAATGAAATTAGCATTAATCATAATAATACATGTCTTTGGTCCTTGGATAAAATTTGAATTGGCCCCCATGCACTTGTGCAAGGAATGTTAGATGGCAATGTGGAGCAAATCAGTGACAACCACACATGGAATTGGTTATTTCCAGTCATCGGTCACATTAGTAATTTGATGAGGACGTTGAAGCACAAACCATCCTTCATAACTTCCCGTTGATCACATTAGTAATTTGATGAGGACGTTGAAGCACAAACCATCCTTCATAACTTCCCGTTGAATGCATGAGTTCGTTTTTGTTTTTATTAGGATGCAATTTCCTTCTAATATTGCACCTCTATAGACACTTGACAATCGACTTTTGTTGTTAATCAATGCAGAAATATCAGAACTGGAGAACATGGCACAGATGAGAAAACTGATCTTGCACATCGTGAAAGTCTAGTTAAGGAAGAATTGGATGGAAACAACTGTTTGGAAGAGAAACCTTGTGCTTCGTAATATCAATAATTGGACGAAATATATGAATGTAGGGCATGTTACTGCACGGATATCAGAACCTCGAACGATATTATCTCCAGCAATCATTACTCGGACACTATCAAAAGAAATTTTGTTCCATCATCTGCATTCAAGCCCTGCGATGGCGCTTTTACTTTGTTGCGTTTTAACAGTCCATTTGCAAAGCCACAGGCAGTCGTTCGTCTGAGGCAGAAGAAGAGTATTTCAGAACCATTAACTTCATGTTATTATGTATGGAGTCTCCTACAGCGAAGGATGTCAGTATAGCTCTAGAATGTCAGCCTTGAATTGAGTATCACATGTAGAGCCATACCCTTCTTCCACCGTTTGCTGATTGCAGTGCATTTATTTATCCTGATCAGGTTGTACATCCTTGCTCAAGGAATTGCAACTTAGGATTTTGCGTTGTTGCCTCGGAGGATGTCTTTTCAATCAATCCAAGTTTCCTTGTCTAACAATATGATCACCGAACGTGAGATCAAGTGAAACTATGTATGCTTCTCTTTTTTGGCAGAAGGCCGACGGTCAGGATCCAAATCAAATTCACTTTCTTTCTCCATTGTTCACTTATCCAATGCAGCAGACATGTCCGTAGTTTTCCTCTTCAAATGCTTCTTGCCAGATTCAGTAATTCTGGACCTAGGAGGGTAAACTTCACGGAGCTTGTGTGTTGGCATGCCATATTCAATTGGTGTCCCTCTAGAACCCGATTGAGAAACTTGTTTTGATAGATTTCCAGACAAATTATTTGGAAATAGAATTACTCACCTTACCTTAGAAAGAGACAGCACTACAGAACCACCTAGAGATGCAAGTTGTGGAGGCCTTGATGGGTTTGTATATCAGCTGGGGACATCCATCATTCACAGGGACTTCTGGTTGCAAGGACACAGGAGGAGGCACAAAAATACCAGGTATGTTTTGAGGCTGGAAGGGAGGTCTCTCTGTTCTAGGCTGTATTATCACTTTCCCAATCTAGTTGAAGAACCCAGCTTGAAAGAATTGGTTCAACTCCCGAGGGTCGAAATCAAAATGAATAGAGAATTTAGGCCTTCTAGGCCCTCTATTTGAGTTACCTCTTTCTCTATTGTTTCTTCCATGGCTGCCTCTGTTGAAGAAACTCATCATGTATGCAACAATTCATCAAGAACTAGCCCTTAACATACCATACATGACAATATGCTTGCATGAAACATTTTTTGGTTCAGAAATTGACACAAGACCCATGCAATTCCATCCATAAGAAATCATTTAATAATTTCCAAGTGAGGAGAGGGTGGATAAGGTTCATGGGATATCTGGAGGGATTATAATGATCGAAAAGGTGGTAGCATGACAGGGGACAATTAAATGAGTATTGATCAATAATTCATTAAAAGATTTCACTTTACAATCAAATACCAAAAATATCAGTTGTCACCTATTTCTGTGTCATATCTTTTATCACTGTTATACAGAGTTTTAATTTATTTTATATAACAAGGCGAGTAAAAATGAAATTGGGATCATGAGGGGGGTATAATGAGCGAAAAAGTGATAGTATGAGAGGGAAAAATATGGATAATGTTCATAAAAATAAATCAAATCAAACAACAACCATAACTCTATTCAAACCTCATAATACAATAAGCATCCACTTTAAAAACCAAAACCATTTAATTGTCCCTTATTTACAGAATACTTGTTGACTTCAAATAAAAGACAATTTATGTCCCCATAATACTTCAATTATATCAGCCCTTGCATCTATACAATATCTATACAACAGTCATAATAACATCACTGCCAATTTCACAATAACATTATAACCCTTTGAGCCACATTCTTTCATGTTCCAATGCTAAACCCCTTTTCTTCTTCTTTTTTAAAACAAATAGAATACGAACAATGATTCCAGCCATTCACATCCAATGTTTATTTCTAAAACTCAAATAAGAATAGGCCTAGTATTAACCACCAACTGTCAACTTTCCAACATTGTTTGATACAATCCACTGGCATTAAAACTCATAATCGGGCCCCGATTCAATCACACACTGGTGTTTATCAATATAATAAACATAAGTCCTGATTTGAAAATAGCATTTAACCAATAACATGCAATTATGAGCCTGAGATCCGTATACAGACTTATTTTAAAAGAAAGTCCCAACAAAAGACAGAGCCAAATATTGCCCAAGGAGAAACAGAACCAAGTCATGCTCAATAGAACCAAGTCATGCTCAATAGACCAAGCACACACAGGTGTTTTTTTTTTCTTGACAGGAATGAAACAAGACCAAAATCATGTTTAGGGTTTAACACATCAATGGAGGTAAGAAAAAATAACCCGACCAAATGAAAATGTCCTCAGGGATGCAGATAACTCGTGCCTTTTTTTTTTTAAACAAATTTATCACAGAGAAGTAACAACATATGGCTTGATCAAGAGATAAGCTTTGAAGACAAAGATAACTCATGCTCCTTTAAAATCACCACAGACACATAACCTTTATCCCAAAATCTTGACAGTGAGGGTTAGCAAAACAAACAGTCAGCCACTCCAACAGAGACGAGAGGAAGTGAATGCTCAAAATATTGTGAAGATAATTCCCAAACACAACCCATGGCAAACCAAAGCCTAAACAAACTTCCATTTAAAAGTTTGGGTGATACCCAAAACCCGACTGTGCAATGCTTCCAAGAAACAGTGATAATGAAGGCAATTCCATGAAAAATGATAGCTTGGGCTCGACCAAAACAAGGCAATAACAGTGCAAATCTTAACGGTTTGCATTGCAACCCGGAGGAACAAAACATATAAACCACCAAGACGAAAAGGAGTGAAATCAACTTAACACCAAGACTAGTTGTAAAACCCACACACCAAAACTCAGAACTTGCTACACCATCATCATAATTTTCCACAAAGAACCAGACCAAAACCCCAAGTTGACCGAACATATTTTTTAACCAATAAACCAATACATAGGATACACATAGCAATAATATCCATTCTTTTTCTTTCAAACGCCAACAGTATATAGTATTCAATGAAGAAACCATAAGCACAACATCGATACACGGTCGAAAAACTTAAGAAAAACATAGACCTCATGAAATTTTGAGCCAAAAAATTGATTCACAACACAGAGGAACCATCATGGTTGGAAAATAAAGGAACCATACCTGAAAAATCTTGCTTGAGGGAAAGAGTTGGACTGTATTTCCTTTCACAACCATAAATGGCGGAGCATCAACAACCACCAAAGCCGAAAAACTAAATGCAAGTATGTCTAGGGTGATAGGCTCGAGGGTTGTTTGAGTGACGTGCAATAAATGCACATCTCTTCCCTCCCCAACCCCATTCAATTCAATGTACAAGCCAACCCATCCACCATACATTAACCATTAATTCAAAAAATATCCCATTGTTATATCCATTGCATAGTGTGCCACCCTAAATCATGTCAAAACTTTAACAACAACCATATGATATAATGTTACCATATATGCTTTACACATGACCTTTAATCCAAGCGCATAAGTCTAGTAGCAAGGTCTATACACCTTCTTTTGTGTCAATCACATATAACCTTAGGTCTTGTTCATAGTTTTTTCCTTTTTGTTTAAGCTCCCATATCATCCTTTTGCATAAGATCATATGTAAAATAATCAATCAATGTTTAATGCATAAACATAACACTTGTAAAAAAAATAATCCTTATATCCATAGTACTGCCATAAGTTGCGAGTGACCATCCAAACCATCTTATGTCGCCATGACGAATAAAACCATGACTTGAATCATTAACTGTAGAAGAATGTGTTGGCATCATTATAATAACAAACAAAAATATAAGCATAACACATCTATCATAGAGTCACTAGTCTACAAGGGGGTCCCACCTACTAGTTTATTATTATTTTTATAAATAAATAATAGAGCTTGGCAATCATTTGTGAGCAGTATTCATCGTTTCTTTTTTAAACGTCAACAAACTGACGACTCCACAGGGAAATTTGTTTCCAATATATTAAGAACTCAAATAATCTGGCTTTGTAGACCAGGTAAACATTAGACCAAGGAATGGATAACATAATGGTTATGCAATAGGGGAAGTGAGTGGTTTAAGGGAAAAGATGATTTGGAATTTAGGGAATAACTTATGGAAAATGTTACGTATGAGGGGGATATTCATGTGTGCATAAAATTTGATTAATCATAGTGAAAGCATTCTTTTCTTTAAGGATAAAAACTATGGTGTGTTATTTTTAATCTCGGAATGGAGGGAAGAAAAGGAAAGAAGAAATAGGGGAAAAAAACCAATAATCTTATCTAACAACAATACTCAAGCATATAGCAATTCCAATGATGTCTTCAAGGGAAGACATCATAAAAGAGGTGTAATATTGATTGTTATTGATTAACAATACTTTCATAATAACATCATTGTGGAAAAACTGATCCAGAATTTTATTTCTGACAAGAAAAGAAGTAAAACAACATAAATGAAACAGCAAAAAAAATAATAGCAAAGTAAAAACAAAGTAATAAAAAAAACTATAGTACAAGAGTAATTTCATACAGCGTTTAAACCTTCAAGTTGGTTCCACATAGTGTTTTAAGTGGGAACTGTTGGTGCTATAGGAAAACAATCGCTCTTCCAAGTCCCTTAGAATATAGGAGTTTACGCCCAGGACAAAAGTGATTTTAAAAGCACCCAGCCATAACTTTTGTAACTTTGAATTCCTTCCTCTATCAGCATGAGCTAAATCCCACAACAAGACTTTCTCACTAACCTTGAATTTGACATCTTTTGCACTTTTATTGAAATATGTTTTAACAATTTATTGTCTTCTCTTTATGTTATCCAAGGAAAACGTCCTTTGTTCCTCTAAAGCCAAGAGTGCATTTATCCTTTGAGAGATATTGGAAGAATTTAATTCTTCAACCTGTAGCATCAGCCTTAGAGAAAAAAGTTCCAGCTCGAAAAAAGTTCCAGCTCGGTAGGAAGAATGTCTTCTTGACCATAAACAAGTTGGAAGGGAGTGTAACCAGTGCTTACCTTGGTGGTAGTGTGATATGCCCAAAGGACGTAAGTGAGGAGAGTGTGCCATTGACGAGGCTTATCTTCAATGAGCCTCTTGATAATTCTAACCATATTTTTGTTACTAGACTCGGATTGCCCATTTCCTTGAGGATAATAAGCTGATGAGGTAAAATGTTTAACTCCCAGTTTAGCTAGAAACTAAGTCATCTTAGCATAAATAAAAGTGGGACCGTTGTCTGTAATAATTTCCAAAGGCCAAATATGGAAAAAATATTAGTCTCAAGGAAAGAAATCACCTGCTCATCCTACGAATTCTTAAGTGGGACAACCTTAGTACATTTTGTAAAATAATTTGTTGTTGTGAAGATGAAAACTTTCCCTACTAAAGATGGAGGATTAATAGGACCGATAAAGTCCAAACCCCATTTTGAAAAAGAAAATTCAGGGAGGACAGGTTGTAAAGGAATGGTAGAAAGACGTTCTTTCCCAACGAACTTCTGGCAGTTGTCACAAGATCTTGAAAAAATATAAGAATCACAAAAAATTGAAGGCCAATAGTACCCTTTCCTGATAATCTTAAAAGCAATAGTCTTAGCAGAAAAGTGGCCACCCATATGAATGATAGAATTTGAAGATTCATGGGTCTCTTGTAACAATTTCCCTACTTCCTCATTATTCACATAGCAAAGTAATATACCGTTGACACATATCCTAAACAAGAAGTCTCCTAAAATGACGTATCTGGAATATTCAAGACGAGGCCTTATTCTTTCATGAGTATCTAAGTTATCTGTACATCTCTGATTTTGCAAGTAAGATACCAGATCTTTGTACCAAGGATGTTCAACTACAGGAAGGATTTGACTATCAATGTAAAACAATGTTGGCAGAGGATTATCTTGTTCATCAATGTCTTCACTTTCTTCATCATGTTGAGCCAGGTGAAGGGCTAAGTCATGTCCCTTGATGGTTTTAGAAGTCACGATGGTTAAATAATGCTCTTGAATCTTGGGAAGCCAATGTGCAAGCTTCCCTGAAAGATAAGTTTGTGAGAGAAAAAACTTGACAGAAGGTAAAGGGACTTTTACCAGCGTGTGCTTACCTAAGATAAAGTGGTGAAATTTCTCAACATCTTTAATAAGAGTGAAAGCATGTTTTTCAATGTAAGAATATTTGAATTCATCATCTGACAAGATTTGACTCATGTAAGCTACTGGTTTTTCGTTAACTTGGTCATCACATTGTATGAGGATAGCAGAGATTGTTTCCTCTATAGCATTAGTATATATAATAAATTCTTTCTCAAAATATGGCTTTGCCAAAACCAGTGCAGAACTTATTACCTTCCTAATCCTTACGAAATCACTTTCGACGTCATCAATCCAAGAAAATGAGCGATATTTCTTAAGAAGATTGTGAATTGGTTTGACCATTACAGCAAAATCAGGAACAAACCTACGGATGAAGTTGATAATTCCCATAAAGGCTTGAACCTCTTTTTTGGAAGTAGGAGCAGGAAGATTTAGGATAATAGCAATCCTTTCGGGATCTATGCCTATTCCTAAATCAGATAAAATGTTCCCAAGGAGCTTTCCCTTGGTAACATCAAAGATAGACTTAGAAGGATTTAAAGAAATGTCAAATTTCCTACATCGCATGAGAACATTTCTAATATGACCAAAATGATCTGATCGGTTTTTTGAATAATAATACAGTTAAGCTATTAAGAGAAATCTGAATAATGTTTTCAATCATATTATCAAAAGATATTTGCATAGCTCTTTAGAAAGTGGCCCCTGCATTAGATAAGACAAAAGGCATACATTCATATTAAGCGAATGTGCCCCAACATGTAATAAAAGTGGTTTTATATTTATATGTCATTTTAACCTTGATATGATTATAACCAGAAAAACCATCAAGTAAGGACATCATCTATGACCCTGCAACTTGATGCAAAATCATTTCCATATTAGGGAGATGAAAATGGTCTTTCATGCTAGCTCTATTTAATGCGCGAAAATCAACACATAGCCTAACTTGACCAATGGTATTACGAATGGGAACCAAATTGGAAACCCACTCAGAATACTTAACAGGGAAAACTATCCCAACCTTTAAGAGTTTTTCCAACTCCTTCCTAATAGTTGCTTCCAGTGCAAGGTTAATGGGTCTTTGTTTTTGCCTAAACGATTGTATGCCCTCCTTGATAGGAATGGAATGTTGTATAATAGCATGATCGAAACCATGAAGAGCCTCATAAGACCAAGAAAAAACATCTTGAAATTCACGAAGTAACTCAGTGAACTTCAATTTTTTTTCATCAGTACATTGGGCACATATATTAACATTCTTTGGAGAATCGATGTCCCAATGTTCAAGGAAATGGTTTCACCCACTTTCCTTTTTTACTCCTCTTCTTTATGAGTTTCTTTGTTTCCTACATCACTCGATGAAAATGAAATTTCTAGAGGAGTCAAGCCCTTCGGAATTTTGTTATCTTCCATTGATATAATCTCCTTGGGCTTATAAGGTTCATTTTTAATGAAAGCATGGATGCTTTCATCACTAGGGAAGACCTACCATGACTCTACATTGTTAGGGATATGAGGGTATGCTTCTGGCATTTTCATTTGTACAAGACAATACTAGATATTCCATAATAATATTCGACATTATGCTTGGGACCAAACTGTCGTCAATCAGACAACAATGGGCTATTTTGTCCATAATTTTATAGAAATGAAAAATGGAGGATTTTTTACAAAGTGTCTAAAATTATTTACACCTAATTTATTTACAGTTGAGTCCTCTTCATCTACCTCTTTAGAGAGTTTGGCTACGGTGGAACCTTTTCCTTCCATGAAATTTTCTAGATGTTTTTGTTTCTCATGGATGGAAACCATGTCCAGAAGAGTAGCATCGGCCTCAATATTACCCAATTGATTGAGAATGTTGTATTTGGAAGAGGGGAGAGGGGAGGGAGTTCCTTGACTATCCATAGTTTTAGTAACCTGTACAGTAGAAGCGGGTGAATATGAGCTTGGGCTAGAAGAAGTACGAGGGGGATCATATTTTCCTTTTGAAGCATAGGATTTATTCCTAGTGTTTATGATCATAACATATTCTGGTTCTACGAAATCTAGAACAACAATGGTAGTTTCAGGCCTTCTACCAAATATTTTATCTATGGCACTCTTCTTTACCTCACAAGTACTTTCCTCATGGTGTTCCTCACAAAAGTTGCACCAACTGTGAAGCATAATGGCTTTAGACTAAAATTTGTTTTCATTAGGATTACTAAAGGGTGGTGAAGAAGAAGATGAGGCCCCAGGGGTAAGTGAAGGGACATTTCCCTTTCGCTCATATGCTATCATTAGGTTATTCATATCTTGTACAATATGTAAGAGGGTGGACATGTCCATCTGTTTAATTGAGTCTCCCTTAGGATGTTGTTCTTCGTACTCTAGACAAGTATGCAGACAGGAACCAAGATTGACACTATCTTTTTCTTCAATCCTATGATGGTAGGGGGAAGGTAGAGCATTGTAGTAATGCATAAAAGAGGTTTGGTTTTGTGGGAGAATAAGTTTAGGAATTTGGTTATACAACTTGGTGAAACGTAAGTTGAAAGACTTGATAGTTTCATTGTCTTTGTATGTGATGTTATTATATTCTCGTAATTGTTCGGTTGGGATCTTAGACTACCCATAATTTGATTTGAACCAATAAACTAACTCCTCCCAAGTGGAAAGAATCTTGGGAGGAAGATCAAATAAATTTGTTGCTTCTTTCCCTTCAAGATAATTAACAAATAAGCACATACAAGTATCATTGTCATTAGCTCCTATATTGTGACAGGCATTAGAGAATGCCACCAAGTGTTCATTTGTGGTGACAGTGTTATTTCTAGAAAACTTAGGGAGATTCTCTTTGAATTTAGGAAGTGGATGAGTGGAAGGTGCTAAGTTTAGAGGGGAGGATACATGCCACAGCATAGTAGTAGCATCCTCTTCAAATTGAAAGAGCCCATACTTTTTAATGACCTTGGCAGGGTTTGTAGTTGATTGGACTGGAATTTGATGACTATACAAGATACCAATCACTGATGAGGCCGAAGTTTGGGAAGTTGAGGCACCTCCAGTGCCACCAAAGCCACCGCCAGATGTCATTTGGTGAATGATTGGTAAGGGAGAGAAATATGAACTGACTGAATCAGACAAATTTCTCCTTAGAGTACCTTGTTGGGTTGAAAAAACAACGTTTCTTCTTCCTATTTCAGCAATAGGGTTGATCTCAGGTGATAAACCTCTTCTTCTCCTAGAGATGCGAGGGTTTAAGGACATTGAGATGAACAAAGTTCGGTCACACAAGAATTATCCAAAATACTTGGAATATAACAAAGTAATCCATGTAGGAATAATGTATAAAATATGAATAGATAAGATGATATACAATTAAGAATGAGGACTCGTTTATATATCCACGTAGGGGTGCCCTTATCCAATAGTCATTTCATTTCATTATTAATAATTATTATTTATTAATTAATTATTATGTTATGAATATCTTATTTTATATGTATATTTATGTTCATAACATTGCCTTCCCCTTAAAAATGATTTGTCCTCAAAGCATACTTTATGGAAGACTTATGTCTTTATCTAGCTCGTAATTGTTGTCTCATGCTTCTTCATTATTGAGTTAGTAATAGTTGAGGACTTGAGACAATAGGATCTTCTAAGCGTTGAGCAAAACTGTTGAATTGTAAAGGAGTCTCCCCATCCTAATTCAATCTTCTGCGGATTTGGGTTTTTATAAGGTTATTGGAAAGAACTTGATACATGTCTACTCCCATGATCACTTCTATTTTGACCCTCACTTGTAGTGGAAGAAATATTCTTTGACATAATGGTTATTTGTTTCTGTTGATACATTGATTGGTTCAGGTATCGACTTTTGTGATTAGGAAGTTGATAAGACATCCTTGCAACTTGATCTTTACTTCTTATACTTGCATCTTTTTCTTGATTAACTTTTGGAATTGAATCTTCTTGATATCTATGGCTTGTTTGTAGCTCGATATTTGAAAACTTATTTACATCAGTTGGATTTTCCTCCTTTTAAGTTGTAAGGTTGATTGGGTATGTCATCGTTTCCTTATCGACTAATGACGTTTTGTGATCTAGTTTTTCTTGTAAAGTCTTCTTATCATGCTTCAACTTTTTAATCTGAGTTAATAAATCTTGATTATGTCGTCTTAATCGTAAAAGTTCTTCCTTTTTTTTTGACCTATTGTCTTTTTCTGATTCTAGATTCTCCTTTCTTTCATCCTTTAAGATTTTAATTTTTTCAAGTAACTTCTGGTTAAGGTTACTTAGGCATGATATTTATTCCTCCTTTTTATTTTACTTCTCCTTGAGACCTTGATTTTCTTGTTCTGAATTTGTATTCCCTTACTTCTTGTCTTTTAACTTTCTGATTTTAACTAGTAAATTTTGATTATGTTTTTTTAATCGTAATGTTTCTTCATCTCGTTCTAGTAAGTCTTGGTCCATTTTTTTGTCTTTCAGTCTTTAGTTCTTCATTTTGTGCAATGAGTTCCCGAATACGCTCTTTGAAGTAACGATTATTTTTATGTGTTAACCCATTAAAATATTTTTCCTTCTCAATTTCAAATTGTAATATTTTATTGCTCGCTTTATAATGTCCTAGTTCTCTTTCCAATATTTGTGATTGTATTTCTGAATTATCTTGATATTCTTCCATAATAAATTATTTTTAAATGTTTCTTCAATCTTTTTTAAAAAAAAATTTAATTATATTTTTAAATACTTCACAACCTTATAATTCTGATCTTTGGTTAACTTTTATAACTTTATAAAAATAACCTTTTATTTAAGTGTAAGTCCTTTCACTTTAAAATATTAATATCACTTATATTAAAAAACTCCACCTTTCCACTTTATTTTTGGATACTTTTAATTGAAACTTTGAATACCTTTTTACTTTTTCTCCAAATTTTTTTATATTTGAAAAGAAACTTAATAAATATTGTATTTAAAGTGTAACTTTTTCACTTTAAAATGTTAAACCTTGTACTTTTTACTTATAACAACCTTCACTTCCTATAGCTCCTTTGATAGTTAAGTAGTAAAAAAAAGACCCTTATGTACTTTTAATATAACCCTTTTTTATATGCATCTCTTGAAATGTAATAAAATATTTATATATATTTTCTAACCTTTCTAAATAACTTGTTATAACTTTTCGGATTGAGTCTTTTATATAACTCCCATGATAAGTTAACCAATTGGCTTATTTATTGATGCATATTGATATTGAATGGTGAAAGGATATGTCTGTACGGATGGGTATGGAATTTCAATTTTAAATTGTGGCAGTACAGATGAAAGGTATGGAATTGTACAACAAGAGAAACAATATGGATATGATTTATGGTGGATAGAAACAACGATGGCTGGATGGTATGAATGCCACATACGGTTGTACATTGAAATGAATTTATAGTTGTACATAATTAAAATCATTGATTGTGGTATGGATTAATGGTTGTACGGGTTGTTGGCACCTGTACGGACTGGCATGTATGGAATTCGCGAGTAATTGCAACGGAATAATTCTTTCTTCCAATTACTGCCAAATCCGGACTATACGGACGACTAGATAGTAGTAGTTGAATGAATCAACTCAATGTCTTCTTTCTTTCTTTTTATGATTTTATTACTTTATCTCTTCTCCAAATTGCAAATTTTAATCCAGCTATTCCTGTAGCAATTTAAGTTTTCTACTGAATTGATCTTTCTTGGCATTTTCAGTATTTTGTGAACCTTCTTGAATTTGGTTCTATTTTTCTTTGAATTTGCAGAATTATTATTTTTTTAAACGAAATCTAAATTATGAGTGGCTAAAGGTCGCTTGTGGTCAAAGACCAAAATCAAAAGTACTCCGAAAAAAAATAGAATTTGGCTAAAAGCCGGAGTAGACAACTCTGATAATTGGAGTGTGGCTAAAATCCTGAATTATGGTCAAGGACCAAGATAATCAGAGAAACTCTAAAAATGTGGGTTGGTAAAAACTAGATTAGACAAAGTCTGAATGGAGAAGGGACAACATCTAGGATCATACTTGCTCTGATACCAAATGAGACGAACAAAGTTTGCTCACACAAGAATTATCCAAAATACTTGGAATATAACAAAGTAATCCATGTAGGAATAATGTATAAAATATGAATAGATAAGATGATATACAATTGAGAATGAGGGCTTGTTTACATACCCACGCAGGGGTGCCCTTAACCAATAGTCATGTCATTTGAGACATGTCCTTTCATTATTAATAATTATTATTTATTAATTAATTATATGTTAGGATCTTATTTTATATGTATATTTATGTTCATAACAGACATGAAAAGAGGATCAAAACTTAGGAAAAAGAAAGCTATGGTTGATTCCTAGGTTGTCTTTACCTGGATTCCTGATGCTCTCGGACACTTAAGTCTTGTTAAATTACTGCCCACGAGTGTTCAAGCTCAGCCCAGGTGTTAGTGGTTTCTAAGATGGTATTGAATAAGGTTAAAGCAATGTTGGTTTGGTCTTTAAGATCAGGCTCAATATCGGGTTTCCTTGTAACCGGTATTGTCACGAAGAAAAGAAAACAATCAAAGAATTAAAAGCAGAAACATAAAAATATTCAATGATAATGTGAATTTAATCAACCAGAGAGATATGGAAGATCTCCCTAGTATGGTTGCCAAAATAAATTTTGAGGAAAATATATGAATTATCTTACTCAAGCATTTTCGAATCATGTCTGGCTAGAAAAAGATAGTCGGGAATAGCACCCTATGCTTTATAGCCTCAGAAATAATTTCTCAATCCACAACTATTAATTACCATGGATTACGCTAATTTATTAATGACAAGAATGTTGCAAAAATAAAATAAAATTTTAGTTTTAGTTTTATAAACATATGCACATTACATAAAGTAAATATGGAGATCGAAAAGTAAAAGTGACCAAGTCCTAAATCCACACAAATGCGACAAAATAGAAATCTGATTTATTTCATTCCAAGAAATCAAAAGTGTTTTTCTCTTTACAAAACCCATGTGAGGTCATGGACCAAAGTCGAATTTAGAGATCCCCGATGAAAACCATACAAAAGGAATCTAACAAGAATTAAAAACTAAAATTTATAATCTACATCAACTTTCCACAGACTGCTGCCAATTTGACTCTGCACAATATCCTTTATCAGCTATGAAACGTAATCCATAAATAGACAAGTATACACAAACTATTAAAGATAGATCAACAACTATAAAACATGCATCTGAATGATATGGTTCAGCTTTGAACCTTGTTGTCTACAATAGGACCCTGCTATCAAAAAAGAGAATTAGACTCTGAATAACTCAAGAATGAATGAAAATTGAACTATCTCATGTAAAAAAAAAGAGTAAACCTTAGTCTTGTTTTTTCCTTCTATTCTCCATTTATTCTTCCTTCTCATTTGCCTTTTATGCATTCCAAATAAGTTGAAGTAGTTCAACTACTTTCTTTAGTTAAGTTAGTTGAACTTAACTAATTTTAGTTTAGGAGAAATAATAATAATAATAATAATTAAGGTCTTTATTTAATAACAACTAAGTAGGTGGGACCCCTTGTGACTCCCTTCTTTATTCTTTTTCAAAAATAAACACAATTAGATAATCATTTAAACACATGTCGCCTTGTAGCTCCCATAAATACTTCCAAAATTTGAATATTTAATATAAAAAATAATTCAAATTATATCAAAAACATGTAAATAACCACATTATCCAAAAAAAATAGCTTGTTGTCCAAAACGTTTTGTAGACTATTGTCTTCAACAACTCAATCATAAACACATAAATTAAAATCCATATTTGCCTCTTTGAGAGGCAATCTTTCTTCTATCACTGATGTCCCCTTTGGACTTTCCAGAAGTAGCCTTTGATTAATTTGAACCTTGAGACTTAATCTCACTAATAACATGGGAACAATCGTCCTTCAGATGCATATGGGAAGACACTGATTTTCATGAGTCATTTGAAGGAGATGATGGGAAAGTAGCAGCTTTACCTTTGTCTTGCACATGGGGCACATCATTCTTAAGCCTTTTGCTAGCATGGGAGGATTGAACAGGTGAATGCATAGGGGAAATTTGAGCATTTGGATTTACAAGTGGAGGAGGAGGTAATGACAAGTTGGGTTAGCCACGATGGTGAGAGACTATCGGATTGACAATCTCCTGCCATCCATCATTCGCAGGGACTTCTAGTTGCAAGGACACATGAGGAGGCACATGAATACCAGGGATGTTTTGAGGTTGGAATGGAGGCATCTTTGGTCTAGGAAGTATTATCCCTTTCCCGATCCAGTTGAAGAACCCATCTTGAAACAACTAGTTCAACTCCTTAGGGTCAACATCAAAATGAATAGAAAATCTAGGCCTTCTAGGCCCTCTATTGCAGTTACCTCTTCCTCTATTATTTCTGCAATGGTTGTCTTTGTTGAAGAAACACATCATGTATGTAGCAATCCATTAGTAACTAGCCCTTAATAGACCATACATGACAATATGCTTTCATGAAACAATTTTTGGCTAAGAAATTGACACAAGACCCATGCAATTCCATTCATAAGAAATCATTTAATAATTTCCAAGTGAGCAGGGGGTGGATAGGGTTCATGGGATATATGGAGGGGTTGTAATGATAGAAAAAGTGGTAGCATGATAGGGAAAATTACATGAGTACTTCTCAACAATTCATTAAAAAATTTCACTGTGCAATTAAATACCAAAAATATCAGTTGCCACCTATTTCTGTGTCATATCTTTTATCAATGTTATATAGAGTGTTAATTTATTTTATAGAACAGGGTGTGTAAAAATGAAATTGGGATCACGGGGGGGGTATAATGAGAAAAACATTGATAGTATGAGAGGAAAAAATATGGATATTATTCATAAAAATAAATCAAATCAAACAACAACCATAACATTGTTCAGACCTCATAATCTAATAAGCCTCCACTTTAAAAACCAAAACCATTTAATTATCCCTTATTTACAGAATACATGCTGACTTCAAATAAAAGATAATTCATATCCCCACAATACTTCAATTATATCAACCCTTGCATCTATACAATATCTATACAACAGTCATAATAACATCATTGCCAATTTCACAATAACATTATAACCCTTCAAGCTACGGTCTTTCATGTTCCAATGCTAAACCCATTTTATTTTATTTTTAAAAACAAATAGAATATGCACAGTGATTCCATCTATCCACATCCAATGTTTATTTCTAAAACTCAAATAAGAATAGGCCCAGTATTGACCACCAATTGTCAAATTTCCAACATTGTTTGATACAATCTGCTAGCATTAAAACTCATAATCGTATCACACATTGGTGTTTATCAATATAATAAACATAAGTCCTGATTCGAAAACAACATTTAACCAATAACATGCAAATCTGAGCCTGAGATCCATCTACATACTTCTTTTAAATTAAATCCCCAACAAAAGACAGAGCCAAATAGTGTCCGAGGAGAAATAAAACCAAGTCATGCTCAATAGAACCAAGTCGTTCTCAATAGAACAAGCACACACATGTGTTTTTTTTTCTTGATAGGAATGAAACAAGAACAAAATCATGTTTAGGGTTTAATATAGCAATGGAGGTGAGAACAAATATCCTAACCAAATGAAAAAGTCCTCAGGGATGCAGATAACCCGTGCCCTTTAAAAAAAAAAAAAATTATCACAGAGAAGTAACAACAGATGGCTCGATCAAGAGATAATATTTGAAGACAGAGATAACTCGTGCTCCTTTAAAATCCCCACAGACGCATAACCTTTATCCCAAAATATTGACAGTGAGGGTTAGCAAAACAAACAGTCAACCACTCCAATGGAGATGAGAGGAAGTGAATGCTCAAAATATTGTGAAGAGAATGCCCGAACACAACCCATGGCCAACCAAAGCATAAAAAAACTTCCATTTAAAATTTTGGGTGATGTCCAAAACCCGACTGTGCAATGCTTCTCAACAACAGTGATAGTGAAGGAAATGTCATGACAAATGTAGCTCGGGCTCGGCCAAAACAAGGAAAGAACAGTGCAACTCTTAATACTCTGCATTGCAACCCGGAGGAACAAAACATATCAACCACTGAGATGAAAAGGAATGATAGAAACTTAACACTAAGACTGGTTGTAAAATCCACGCACCAAATCTCAGAGATTGCTACACCATAATCATAATTTTCCACAGAGAACCAGACCAAAACCCCAAGCTGACCGAACATATTTTTTAACCAATAAACCAATGCATAGGCTACACACAACAAGAATATCCATTCTTTTTCTTTCAAACTCCAACGGTCTAGAGTATTCACCGAAGAAACTATAATCCAAACATTGATACACAGTCGAAAAAATTAAGAAAAACATGGACCTCATGCAATTATGAGCCAAAAAATTGATTCACAGCATAGAGGAACTGTCATGGATGGAAAATAAAGGAACTATACCTGGAAAATCCTGCTTGGGGGAAAGAGTTGGAATGTATTTCCTTTCACAACCAAAAATCACGGAGCATCAACAACCACCAGAGCTAAAAAAACAAATGCAAGTATGGCTAGGGTGACGGGCTTGAGGGTTGTTTGAGTGACGTGCAGTAAATGAATGTCGCTTCCTTCCCCAATCCCATTCACTTCAACGTACAAGCCATCCCATCCACCATACATTAACCATTAATTCAAACAATATCCCATTGATATATCCATTGCATAGTGCGCCACCCTAAATCATGTCAAAACTTTAACAACAACCATATGATATAACATTACCATATATGCATCACACATAACCTTTAATCCAAGCACATAAGTCTAGAAGCAAGGTATATACACCTTATTTTGTGTCAATCACATATAATCTTAAGTATTGTTCATAGTTTTTTCCTTTTTGTTTAAGCTCCCATATCATCCTTTTGCATAAGATAATATGTAAAATAATCAATCAATGTTTAATGCATAAACATAATACCTGTAAAAAAAATAATCTGTATATCCATAGTACTGCCATAAGTTGTGAGTGACCATCCAAACTATCTTATGTCGCATGACAAATAAAACCATGACTTGAATCATCAATTGTAGAAGACTGTGTTGGCATCATTATAACAACAAACAAAAATATAAGAATAACACATATATCATAGTGCCACTAGTCTACAAGGGGGTCCCACCTACTAGTTTATTATTATTTTTATAAATAAATAATAGAGCTTGGAAATCATTTGTGATCATTATTCATCATTTCTTTTTTAAACATCAACACCATGCACATGTGGTTGCAACAATATGGTCTCAAATTAACTTTCTGCTTATGGTAGCATGTGAAAAAGTTGCAATATGGGGAGCATTATTTTTCCATAATGGTCATTATCCACCGTACCTTGAAACTATTTTCAATGATATTAATCCCCACTCCAATTCCTTGTGGAATATCCATTCCTTTGTGTTTGTTTCACTGCTCCATTTCTCAGCCATTTTTTGGAAATCCCCCTCTTTGTGTCATTCTTGTTGAAAATTGTGTGTAGTCATGTAGTTATAAAAATGTGTCATGAGATGTTTGGTGCAACAATCTTTGCAATATGGAATGTATGTGGGTACTAGGATACATCATGTAACTCCATGTGACTTAGTTTCATTAAACATAAGTTCAGTTCTTGGCCTCTCATCTACTCCTTCCACAAGCATGCAAGCTGAAATAATAATGCATTTACAGTAGAAAGTGAACTTTCATCTTTGCAGCATTCCATGATCATGTCTACAGCCTGTTGACGATTAAAATCACAATGATGAATTATGCCCGCAAAGGATTTCTAATCTCTATTATTTATTTATGATATTAATATTTAACTAGTAGGTGGGACCCCCTTGTAGACTAGAGGCGCAATGATATACGTGTTAAGCTTATATGTTGTTTTTTTTATGATGTTTCCAACATAGTCCTATACAGTTGATGATGCAGTCTTGGTTTCATTCTTTTTGACAACATAGTCCTATACAGTTGATGTTGCATTCTTGGTTTCATTCTTTTTGACAACATGGATGGTTGATGCATTGTTGCTAAACGATGTTGATATTCACTCACAATACAGGGCAATGTTATGATATGAGGATTATGTTGTTTTAAAGGTGTCATGTTATGTTATACATTTAACATTGATTAATAATCTATACACGATTTTATGCAAAGATAGTATGATGATATGGGAGCTAGCTCAAAACAAAAAGAAAAAAAAAAACTATGGATAAGTCCTAAGGCCATGGTTAAAAGATCATATTGAAACCTTGGATGTATATATAATAGGGACAAATGTGAATTTATGGACCTAGCTTCTATACTATGCGTTTTGGTTAAAGGTTGATATGGGAAGCACATATGGTAATGTTAGCATATGGTTATTATTTTGATATGTTTTGGGTGGCGCACTATGCAATGGATATGACATCGAATCTTTACAATGGATATGGCATTGAATTTATGCAATGGTCATTGTATTGGACTTAATGGTTGATGTTATGATAATGGTTGGATAGTACGTTGAATTGAATACGGCCAGGTGAGGAAGCGACGTACATTTACTGCACATCACTCCAAACTACCCTTGATCCTGTCACCCTAGCCATAGTTTCATTTTTCTCTGTTGGTTGTGGAAGCTCTGTGATTTCAGGTTTTGAAGAGGAAAACTCAAGACATCTCTTCATTGAAGAGATTTTTCATAGGTATGGCTCTTTTCTTTCCATCCATGATGGTCTCTCTGTATTATGAATCAAATGGTGACTCAAGATTTCATGGGTTATGTGTTTTTCTTGAGTTTTCGACTGAGTATCAATGTTATGTTTGTGGTGTTCTCTGTGATTACTGTGGAATGTTGGAATTTTGAAGGAAAGTAATGGTGTTATTTCTTGTAAAGTCTGCGCATTGGTTATTGGTTTAAAATAAAATGGTGGTCAACTTGGAGTTTATTCCGGTTCTCTGTGGAAAATGATATCAATAGTGCAACAAGCTTTGATTTTTATTCGCGTGGGGTTTTACCACCAGTCTGGGTATCAGTTTCTGTCACCCCTTTTTTGTCTTGGTCGTTATTGTGATTCTTTATCCAGGTTGAAATGCAACTGTCGACAACAGTATTTTTCTTTCTCTCTTTGGATGACCCTCGAGCTATTGTTTTTATGGATTTTCTTACTGTCACTAACACCGAAAGCATTCCACAGTCTAATCTTGCTCTGCCCAGAATGTTAAATGGAGTCATGTGTATGTTTCGAATGGCTATGAGTTGTGCTCGGGCATTCCTTTCACAAGAGTTAGCATTCACCCCTCTCATATCTGTTATAGTGGTCGATTGTTATGTTTGTGAGCCTCACTGTCAATTGTATTTCGAAGGTTGTAGACCTCCTGGGTGCTGGGAAGAGACACAATCTCTCTGTGTTTTCAAGGATTCTTCATTGTTTAAATCAACCCTCATTTCCTCTCTGCAATAAAGTTTTAAGAGGCATCTATGTGTTCCAGGGTTGTTGAGCTCGAATTGCTTTGTTTCTAATTGGGCATTCTCTTTATGGATCTGTCAAGATTTTGGGGTTATAAGACTGTAGCAATTTCTTTCAAAAGAAAACATGGGACCTTTGTTGTTCCAAGGATATACTCCGTTACCTGTGTTTGCTTCTCGGTGGTAATTTATTTTAGGAGGTAAAAGGATTACAATCTCTCTATGTTTTCGAAGATTAATCAAATTCCCAAGAACCCAATTTGGTTCTATTGAGCCCGACTTGCTTCTATTTTTCCTCGGGCACCTTTTGGGTTTTTTCAAGACTTTGGTTTACCAATTTAATGATTGTGGTAATTATAAAGAGAGCACGGGCTCTCTCACTTCAAATACCATCTCTTGGTCGAGTCTTTGTATTTTCTCTTTGTGATAAATTTGTTTGGACAGAAAAAGAAAGTATGGGTTACCTACAACCTAGGAGCTTTCCTTTTGGTCAATTGTGGTCTTTCCACTCATAACTATGTTAAATCCTAGCACGATCATGATTCCAATTGAGTTTTAAAAGAACATGTGTGTGTGATTGGTTCATCAAACATGATTTACTCCTTTTCAAGTTTAAAGGAGACAATTGTTTGTCGTTATGGTCCTATTCTCCTCACACATCATACGGCTTTGTCTTTTATCGGGTGTTTATTTTGGAAGGAAGTTTGTATATGTTTAATTAATGTGGATTCCAGGTTCAGAGCTATATGTTTTTGGTTAAGTGTTGTTGTCGAATTAATATTGGGATCGATGATTATATTGTTGAAGACTTGTGTGTATGATAGGTTCATCGAACATGCTCTTGATTCTTTCCAGATTTAAAAAGGACCTATGGGTGATTAAATCAAGCCTGATTCTTGTTTGATGACAGTTGAATTTTGGCAGTTAGCGCTATGTCTATTATTATTTGATTGCATTTGAATGCCAGGGATGAGTATTGGATATAGATAATGGGAGTCATTGTGCATATTATGTTTCTTTTAAAAAGAAGAGATCAACATTAGAGCATGCATGACTATGGCTTGAATGGCTATGTTGTTACTGTGGAATTGGAAATGATTTGCATAATCATTATATAGGATGCACAGATTGATATAAATTGAAGAATTTTGGGCAATTGAACTGTTTTTCTTTATTGAAGAAAACAAGCAATATGTATGTAATTAAGGAACAGTTAAACGTTTTGGGTCTTAAAAGTGGATGATTTGGATTGTGATTGGAACACAGTTATAGTTGTTGGTTGATTTAATTTATTTTTATGAACAGTATTCGTCTTATTCCCTCTCATATTCTCACTTTTCCTCTCATTATAACCCCCTTGCGATCCCATTTTCATTTTTACACGCCCTGTTCAATAAAATTAAATTAAAACTAAATATGACAGTGATAAAAAAAAATGACACAAAGATAGATGGTAGTTGATATATTTTGGTATTGTTTGCACGACCAGTTATTTAATGAATTGCTGAGAAATACTTGTGTTCTTACTCCCCATCATGATCTCATTTTTTTGCTTATTACAATCCCCCCATATATCCCATGAACCCTATTTCACCCCCTGCTCATTTGGAAATTATTAAATAAATTTTATGGATTGGATTGCATGGGTCTTATGTTAATTTATGAGCCAAACTTTGTTTTATATAAAGATAATTTTATGTATGGTATGTTAAGAGCTAGTTGCTAATAATTGTTTCATACATGATGAGATTCTTCAACAGAGGCATTCATGGCCGAAACAATAGGGGAAGAGATAACTGGAACAGAGGGCCTAGAAGGCCCATATTCTCAATTCATTTCGATGTCAATCCTCAGGAGTTGAACCATCTTTTTCAGGCTGGGTTTTTCAATTGTATTGGGAAAGGGATAGTTCATCCTAGACCAGAGAGGCCTCCCTTCCAGCCCCAAAATGTTCCTAGTATCCATGTTCCTCCCCATGTATCTTTGCAACCTGAAGTTCCTGAGAATGATGAATGGAAGGATATTGTTCACCTAGCAGTCTCCCACCATCATGGCTAGCCAAACTTGTCATTACCTCCTCCCCCTCCACCTGTAAACCCAAATGCTCAAATTTCCCCTGCACACTCACCTGTACAGTCCTCCCATGCAAGCAAATGACTCAAAACTAAGGCTCTCCATGTGCATGACAAAGGTAAAGTTGTTGCTTCTCCCTCCTCTCCTTCAAGTGACTCATCCAAGTCAGTGTCCTCCTGTATGCACTTGAGGGACGACTGCTCCCATGTCATTAATGATATCAAGCCTAAAGGTTCCACCCAACCTAAGGTTATTTATGGGAAGTCCAAAGGGGAGAGCAATGACAAAGGAAGAATTACCTCTCAAAGTGGAAAATATGGATTTTGATTATGTGTTTATAATTGATTTGTTGAGTACAGTGGACTGCAAAAAGTTTTGGACAACAAACTATTTTTTGGATATTGTGGATATTTACATGTTTTGGATATAATTTGAAATATTTATGATATTTAAATTTCAAATTGTGGAAATAATTATGGGAGCCACAAGGAGGCATGTGTTTAATTGGTTTTCTAATTATGTTTATGTTTGTTAAGAAACAAAAGGGAGTCACAATGGGTCCCACCTACTTAGTTATTATTTAATAAAAAGACCCTTAATTATTATTATTATTATTATTATTATTTTCCCTAAACTAAAATTAGTTAAGTTTTAATTAACTTAACTAAATGAGGTAGATGAACTACTTCAACTAATTTGGAATGCATAAAAGCCAAATGAGAAGGAAGAACGCGAGAATAATAGAAGGAGAAAGCATACTAAGGTTTTCTCTTGAGTTTTATTGAGATAGTTCAATTTTCATTCATTCTTCAATTGATTAAAGGCCTAATTCTCTTTTTGACAGCAGAGTCCTATTGTAGACAACAAGGTTCAAAGTTGAACCATATCATGCAGATGCTTGTTTTCAGAGGTGTTGATCTATCTTTTATAGTCTTTGTAGACTTGTATATTTATGAATTGAGTTTCATGACTGATAAAGGATATTGTGCAGAGTCAAGTGGGCAGCAGTCTGTGGCAAGCTAATCCAGATTTTAAAGTTCAGTTTTTACATCTTGTCAAATTCCTTTTGTATGGTTTTCATCGGGGATATCTAATTTTGACCTTGGTCCATACCCCCACAAGGATTTTTGTAAGAGAAGGATACTTTTGATTTCTTGGAATGAAATAAAGTGATTTCTATTCTATCTCATATGTGTTAATCCGTGACTAGTTTTTTTTTTTTTTCTTTTGATCTCCACACTTACTTTCTGCAATATGTATATGTTCAGAAAATTATATAAAAATGTTATATTTTGCAACAATCTTTTTTATATAAAAAGTCATCCTACGCCCTTGTAATTAATACTTGTGGATTGGGAAATACATTTTGAGGCTATAAACATAGGGTAATATTCTCGACTATCTTGCCTTAGCCAAGCAAGATCTGAAAATTCTTGAGTAAGATAAATTCATATATTTTCCTCAACACAGCCCACTGGAGGAACTGAGACTGAAACCATGGGAGAAGAATTGAACAAGGATATTTATTTGGGTAACTCATGTTTGTTAATCTGAAAATTAATGCCATTGTTCAGAATATTGAGGGGAGGTGGACTACTATACATTTTATTTTTAAAAATTACGTGCTAGAATATGATTTTGTGATATCTTACAAACCACAAACTTGGTTCTTATTATTTTGGGGAGGGAGAAGCTATACAACAAGATGAACAAACCCAATGAATTTCTCACCAAGTTGAAGCACGGTTTTTTAGAAAAGGGGAATAGTCACCTACAACCATTTTGTCCTTATTTTGAAATACGCGATGTGGGTATCTATAGGTTTTGGTAGGGAGAAGCCTAAGGGGATCACCAACAATCTCACAAATTTTCTCAGGCACCCAGTTCACCAATTTAAAGAAATCACTTTTTTTGTGGGATTTGCAGTACGGAGAAAGAAATATGTTTTTCCTTTGGAAAATCATTGTTGCTAGCACTTTTGTACTTATTGCATTGTTTCTTTTCTTCTAGCATATGGCATCTTACAGGACATACCCTCTCATTTGAAAATAAGAATAAAGTCTTAAATTGCAATAGATCTGTCACAATAGTTTTTGGAAGTTATTCTTGTTATCATGGTATGTGCATAATATCCAATAAAGCCTCCCGAGATAAATTCAACAAATTCAAAAGGGTTTGGCAAATGCTAGCATTCTTATTTTCTCTTCGAAATACAAAATGATGCCAAAGAATTTGTAGCTTCCTCCATGATTCATATCATTGTGTAAGGCATTGTTTGATAGGAATTCTGATGGGACTTCATGTAGGGATTTTTTCATTATGTGTGTTTCCTTTGGTCATGGAGGATGCTCTTAAAATGGGAGAGGCCTTTCAATAAGTTGATGCCATGCTTTCATTGTTTTCACAAATTGCTTATTACTAATGAAGTGAACTCGTTGTTGACTTTTGAAATGGGATTGAAGGAGCTCTACCATTTCCTTTTACAATACTAAATATCCTTGTGGGAATGGTTGTTTCACAGAGTGCACATGTTTCACTGACATAAATGAAGTCTGAAGACTTATGTCATGAAAATCTAGTAGTGGCAATGTAGATTGATAATGATTAAACGAGAATGGAAGCAAAGTTGGAAAAACATTTGGGAGGATATTGAAATCAGAGAATGATCAGTTCATGTTCATTTGGCATGAGGACATGCCAATCCTCAGGCATGGGGGTGATGTTGGCTCGCCAATTTGACATATTTTACATCATTAGTTAGCCTCCTTTTGACCCTTTTTACCTTATCCTTGCACTCATTTATTGCCTATTGTTGTATTTTCCCATACTTATGAAGTTAATATGTTTAACAAGCTTAATGTTGTTAATTATTATACTTTCCCTAGTTTTTAATGTTTTAGAAGGGGTTTAGACTAATCTTGCCAATGAGGGTTTATGATAGTTTTGTTCCCGCACCAGACCTCCATGTTTAGCATATACATGCACCTTCGGGGCCAAAATGAAGAAATGCGTTTTTTTAGAAATACCTCCAGCATGCTTTGGTGTTCATTATTTCACACTCAGGTCACACATGTGGACCTCTAGCACATGGTCAAAGGACGGGTCAAAATTGTGCCAGATTAGCAGCAACAGACTTCAGGCTCTATTCCCGGGAACATGAAGAAGAATCTAGAAATTCTAGAAAATGGGTTTTTTACAGAATGCATCCATTTAGCTGACACTCGAGCAGATTTCCAAAATCATGAACGATTAGGGAGATATTAGTGTTTTATAATCTGGGTTTGTCCATATTTATAGTTGCACCCATCTTGTAGACAAATGGATGCGCCCAACCAGCATGGGAGATTGGATCAATCTATGTTCATCCTTTTCATGTTATGTAAAATTGTGTTGACCAGATCTTGAGTTATTTCTTCCACTAATATTTATCCAAAATGAGATAAACCAATTATATTGTAAACTGATGTATCTTAACATTTATGATTTAGCGGAAATTAGTTATGATCCATTCCATTGATCTTCTTTGTATAAATACACAACCATGAAACAGAGAAAGGAGAATAATGGTATGAGGGAAAGGGAGAACATTATTGTAAAGAATATTTGATGAGCTACTATGTAATGAATTGAAGTATTTTCCTTGCTTTGGATTAATGCAATAGTTGTTCCTGCACATGGTATTTTAATTGTAATTTAATTTTGTAAGTCTCTCCACAGCGTGTGTTAGGTTTGGCAGGGCCCCCACTCTTAGGAATACATTGTGTCCTCTCATTTTCAATAGTTCAGATTTGATTTCCTTCATATTTACAATTCTATTTTGCAAATATTTCATGTGCTAGTTTTTATTTCTTACCAGTTAGCATACATCTCCTAGATTTACATTTATTTCCAGCATTTCCTTACCAGATCAAATTAGGATAGGCTCTAGTCCTACATATCATAAGCCTACAAGCCCCTGGTCAATAATTCAATGTTGGAAATCTAACCATATATTTTTACCAACAATAAGCTACCTCCTTAGGGGTGTAAACCCTCTTACTCCCAAGGCAAGTTTCTCTAGCTAGGATTTAAGCTAAGAGGGTGTATGCCCTTATAATTCTCTTAGAAAAACCTTGTTTAACCAATAACATGAAGAATAAAATGATGAAGACTATGGTGGGGGTGTATGCCCTTATACTTCCCACTGAGCTCCTAGCACAATAACCTTGACTTAAAACAAATGATAGCATGAAAGTAAAGACCATACCAATTCAAGGCAAAATGTCAAGATAATCCATCACAATAGCAAGAGATAATCCTTCCAAGTCTAGTGAATCACTTTAATAAACCATAAAATCAAGAGATAACCATAAAAAAGAGCCAAGAGAGATAAATTTTCCAAAGGTAGAGAAAATTTCAGACCAATACTTCTCACAAGAGGGATATTTATGTTAAAATGAGATCTTCTGATCTCTTATTTATACAAAATGTCACCAAGATGTCTTGTCCACATATTTAGGGGTAAACCACAAGACTAGGGGTCAAAAACCCTAAACTTTCCCCCTTAACAAAGTAATATTAAACAATTCATTAAAAATTCACTTTTGCACATAATAAAAACCCTAATTCATATGGATGTCACCCCTTTAGGGAACGTTTTGGCACAAAGAGAAGGTCGTTGGTGATGGAGGAGAGTGGAGGGGATTCCCAAAGCCATATATCAGGAAATAATACCATTTCCTTCATGATTTCTTCAAAACTTCCATGTGCCATTGCATGTCACCTCATCACCATGCCCTAACCCCCCTAGGTGACATCATGCTCAAAAGGAGAAGTTTTTCCTCTCCTAGGAAAAACGTTTGGCATGTGGGGGATAGGCTACATCGTCGAATTCATATTCAAGGCCTTTCAATTTTGATATTCCTCATCCAGCATGTGGGCCCTTGGCATCCACCTGTGGGCTTCAAGCCCCATGGAAGCCCAAGCTAGGCTTGTTCTTCCAAAATCGTCCACCAGCTAAGTTCTGCAAAGACAAATATGAATTCCCTCCAAGGATCTCAAGTCATAACATCATGATAAGTGAATCCAATCAATAAATGATCCACATGATAATGTGCATCAAATATCATTATATCAAACAGTTAATTTCTCAAAGACACTATGGGACTTGTCAAGCTTGAATATGGGATGGTTGACGAGGTGTCCTATTGGGTATATATTTACCTAGGTCAAGGAAAGTTTCCAAGAGATCCCTCTCTAAGCCATGTAAAGTGGGTGAGGTGGTTGGGGTGAAGAATCAATGGGCATAGGGATCATGACATACAATAGGTTGTAGTGTCGCATTCATGGGTGCCTTTGTAGAGGGTGTGTGGTACTTTCATCCGCAATGCACTTTTTCCAAGCCCATTATTTTCCATTCTTTCATAATTTTAAGGAAAGGTTGAAGGCCACTACCTTGGCATGTAGTCTAGATAATGTTAATGTCACCCACAAACACCTAGTGGAGATGAGAAGGTTGGCTCATTATGATACCCCCTTTCTCTCAGCCCTGCAACTGAGAGCCATTACCCTGGTTTGGTGACCAAATGATGGTAATGTCATACCACTAGATATTTATGGACATGATATATCGGATCATGATGACACCTCCTATCCTTCAACTAACCTTTTAAGCATTTAAAATCATATTTCATTGTGGGTCCCTCTTTACTCAAATATAAGTGGTTCACTACTTTCTTGGGTGATCCCTGGGCGAAGCATATATGTCGGGTATGTGTTATATTATTTGCATGTGTGTGTGTGGGCGCGTCAAATTAGAAAAATGTGTCTGACGGTCACTCTAATAGTGGTCTTTGTGTCGTGTGCATCGGGCGCTTTCCTAGGGGGGTCCCAGGTGGGGGGGGGGGCAGGTATGCCCCCCCTGGTTACGTGCAGCGTTCGGGGCAGCGCCCCATAAAAGTTTTTTGGACGGTTTTTGTTATTTTTAGTGGTTTACTAAATTAATCCTGGATTAAGGGATTAGGGTTTTGGTATCTATGGAATACCTAAAAACATTGTATATATTGTATGGTTAATGGTGAGATTCGACATACTGAATATAAAAAGGTTTTCTCGGTTGAGGGTTTCTAGTATAAAATCTTTGTGTACTCTATGTATGAGCCATTGATTAAATTTTGTTTTTCTTAAGAATCTATATGCATTACTTTACTTCATAGGTTTAAAACTTACTATATAGAAGCTTCATACATAGGATTTTATCTTTTACACAACATCAATTCCTATGGGCCTTCAACCCCTTCTTCCCATAGAATGAGGGAAAACCCCTTCTTGGGTCAATACACCCTAAAATCTCAAGAGATAAGGAAATGCGGGGGGAAGTGATGGAAAGTGGTAAGTATGGTCGGGAATGATAATATTGTTCTTCAAGGGAGTTCCTAGTAGCAAACCCATCCCCAAGGAAGACCACTTACTAGGGCACAATGTCAACCACCAAGGTGAAGCAGGGAAAAAGGCATAATGTCCAAGCATATATCATGAAATCTAGATAAATCTAAGATATAACATACTGAAATGGATTAAATATTGAAATGATTCTTACCATAATACTGACTTGTACCTCATGGAGCAAGGCCCACTACCTTCCGGAAGCCAACTGATGTGGTGGATTCCATATGGAATTTTGTGGCCATCTGTGGTGGTGAGGAGGGTATCCATCTATGCAAAAGGATATTGTTGATCATGTATTCTCTCGGCACTCCATATCTGCAACTTGAGGGCCTTGAGACATAATCTTCTTAGTTATCCACAAAATGGGGATAACAATGCCCAAAAGTAGATTGCAACTGACCAATAATAGAGAAAGAAATTTAATAGAGGGATAATGAGGGAATTCAAAATCCATAGTCCATACTTGAGCTCTCCCCCCTCATTAATGGTGATTGCCCCTAGTCCTAATGCCAATAAGTGCATTATCAATTAAAGAGGACTAGAATACATCCTAAATGAAAAGCAAAGAAAGTGTTAAATAAATGCTTGAAAACTTTTTAAGGAGACTTGTGAATAAAATAAATAAAGTAAAAGGAAAAAAAGGGGTTTGGAATGAAATATGCTCTGAGGAAAGGGTGACTTAAGCACCAAGCACACCCTCTACAAAGGCACTCGTGGAGGTGATTCTATACATTGTCTTGCATGGAAATGACCCTATGCCCATAAGTAAACTCCATAACCACCTCACATTCATTACATATCTCTGATAAGTCATTCCAGGAAATATCTCTCTACTTGGGTGATGGCACACCTAATAGAGTCTTTTGATGGTCCTCCCATACTTAAACTTGTCAAATTGTATAAAGTCTTGAGCTTGTGTGAAGTTTGAAGGAGATACCAAATGAGAATTGTTGATTTGTATTATGTATTAATAATGGTTGACTTTGTATGATTCTAAGGACTATTGCCCCTTTTGATTCTTGGTTTTACTTGATTTTGTGGTTTTGACTAACTTGGGTGCACCAGACATGGTCTTTGGAGTACATCCCTATGATTTCACCCAGGACATTGTGAATTTTATACGGGACATAGCACATGTGATGTAGAGCATTGGCCCACTTGATGGCTTATTTCCCTCCAATATAGGCTCTCACACCTCCTAAACCTTGGACGATGAATAGATAAGTTACTTTGCAGATGCAATCATTCCAACACACAAGTCGACTAGAAGCCCAAACCCTGGGCGTTGTTGTTATAATATAGAAGATGGTGTGCTCATTTTACCATTGATGATACCTTCATCACCCAACCATAGGCCAAAGCCTCCCTCCGAGCACCTTAACCTTGACTGAGAATTCCTCCAGAAGCAAACCCTAGGCTAGATAGCCAAACAAAGAGTAGCACACCTTTCCCCAAGGATAACACATCACAAAAATATGATCAGATAGTTCAAACCCTAGCCAAGAGATATTCAAGCCAAAACTAAAAACTTTTTGCTACTGCAGCTGCACCTGCAACTCTCCTTCAAACCTATGCACAAGACTGCAACTGCAGTGCGCGCCAACTAGGAAAACTGCAATTCTGAGATGCTGCAAATGAGAACCGACGCCCTGTATTTATAGTAGATCTACCAATTTTGTTGGGGCCGACTTCTCCTTCTGGATAAGTGTCTGTTCAGTATGTTATTATAATTTATAGTCGACTTCTTCTCTTAGAGGCTAATATCCTAATATAAATTATCTTCTTCAGCCGAAAAGAGTTCTAGGGTTATTAGCCAACTCATTAGGGTTTCTCTTGCTTCCCGGAGTCTTCTATTCTTGTCAGGTTCACATGTGGAGGTAAATACCTCCCGTAGCTACCATAATATTAACACTCCCTCCTAGCTAGAGAGGTATTTATAGGTAATTGACTTGAGCACAAAATATACCATTTACCCGGTTGCATCAATATAGTCATCTAGACTATTTCATCACTAGATCATGAGCATCACCATCACCATCAGCTACATCAATTCTCGAAACCATACTTCATCTGAGTAATTAGATATGATTCTGGATAAGTCACTCTCACCATGGAGTGATACAAGAGGAGTAAAAGTTTTGAACTGTTTTCCGTCTAGAAAACCTATGTTCATCATCCATTTGAATGATCATTATCTCCAATAAGTTGTTGATAGTCTTCAAGGCAATTAGAACAAGGATAGAACACAATTGCGTCTATTCATAGTAGTACATAACTACAATCCAGTGGTTCACTACCACATCAAGTAACACACAAGTACTTGATCAGCAACGTATGGTTGCGAACAGTGACACATATTCACCACAATAGTCCTCATCTACTGTCATATAGTTTTCATAACAAACATCTGATAGCATCCTGCATAGAAACAATGTTATGATATAGATTGAATTATCTGGGCTAATCTTTCACTCACATCTGTGATCTCTAAAATAATATATGCCTCACGAACAGTGGATCATATCCACCACAATAGTATATCTCTACTATCTGGAGACAGGTAGTCTCCATAACAATCATTTGATGCCATCCTACATAGGAAATACTGTTAAAGATAAACTGAATCCTTTGGGCAGATATTTCACTCATGTTTGTGAGATCTGAAAGAATATCTGCCCTCATCAGCAATGGGCTATCTGCCCTATTCTTCACAAACAAAGAAGAAAAGATTATTTCTTATTTCTGAGCCTGGACCATTTCTCACCCTGGGCCATTCTTCCTACACTAATTAAAGTGCACCCTGGACAGAATGTATAAACCCTAAGAAATGTTTGGACCATTCCTCACCCTGGGCTATTCTTCCGACACTAAACAAAGTGTAACCTAGAGAGAATGAGTCTGCCCTAAGGAATGACTATCCCTGATTGTTGAGCCTGGACTATTCCTTACCCTGGGCCATTCCTCCGACACTAAACAGAGTGTAACTTGGAGAGAATGAGTATGCCCTAAGGAATAACTATCTGGACCATTCCCCACCCTGGGCCATTCCTCCGACACTAAACAAAGTGTAACCTGGAGAGAATATATAACCCTCGAGGAATGTTTGTCCTGCATCAACCTCCAAAATAGACCATTCTTCGAAACTGCTCACAACTGTGAACTTCAAAAGAATGACTTCCCGGCGAGGCAGACCATTCTACTTAACCACTCCTCAGAGTGACTGCCAAGAAGAATGACTTTCCTAGACCAATCCCCATGTTAACCACAATGGGAAGTCATTGTCTATGATACATTAGCAATCAGTCTGCCTCCCATGTTAACTACAATGGGAAGTCACTGTCCGTCAAAAATCTCAATCCACTTTTTGAACTGGAAAGCATCTGTCCAATCTGGACTATTTTTCAATTGCAAAGGTAAATGCTCCCCCCTAACTAGAGAGTTACTTAAATTACAAAAATAAATGTTTTTCAAAAATATTTTTCCGTACCTTTTCTTAGCTTGGAGAATCTTTTTGATCCCCGTCTTCTCTCGAAAATATACAAACTTGATTCTGGATAGAGGTTTTGTTAGGATATATGTTGTCTGCTCATCAGTGGGAATATACTTGAGCTTTACCTCTCCTTTCTGGACTTCATCATGGATAATGTAATGATTGATTTCAAATGTGCTTTAGTCTGGAATACTGTGAAGGCTTCATGTAGATCTGAATAATAGAGTATATCATAGTTGGAGAACTGGAACATATCCATGTGGCACTTCTTCTGTCATCATGAGATCTGATCTTCTGAGTAGTCATCTTGATGTTATAGGAAATCTTCACCACGCTTCTGCTGTGCACTGGAGGTTCTCCACCAAGTTGTCTTCTTCTTGTCTGCATATAGGAGTCTCTTTCTGGTATCCCTCAAAGTCTTGAGATTTCTCTTCATACACTCATTATTCAATTTCTCTGGAGAACATTTTTTGCATTTATCTGATGTAGAGCTCCAACTCATGGATGTTGTGGATGATAGAATGACTCATATAGTGATATGTCTAGTGTACTGGAACAAGTAATCATCATAGTCTTCTCCCTCCATCTGAGAGAACCTCTGGTTCTGGATCTCACAATGCTTTCATTCATAAGTCTTCCATACACTCTTCTTCATCACGACTTTCATTTCTTCTGCTTGATTTCTTTCATATCAGTCTTGGTAATCTTGTGATTATTGATGTAATGACTAGTTGTTCTGTCTTTTTCTTTCTTTCTTGGAATCTTCATGTTCTTCTTCATGTTTTTCTTTAGTTCTTAGGTTCATGGAGTTTCTTGTAGATTCCATGTTCTAGAGATTCCACTTCTTCCTTTCATCATAGGATCACGGATCTGGATGGACAACCAAGAATACTTTAAGGATTTTATTCGAAGAGGTCTTCTTCTGCGGTTGAGATGAACATGTATTGTCTTTCATGGATGCTACCATGGATATATACATTTCATCATCTTCAATGGATCATAGGATTAGATCCCTCCTAATCCTTGCTTCAAGTAAGAGTGCATATAATCAACTTCCTCCGTCTGATAGAGTCCATACTTCCATCTTCATCCTTATTTTCTTCTGCAATATATAATTGGCTTTCTTTGTCTAACAGAGTTCACACTTCTGTCTTAGTTGTTGTCATAAGTCTTTCTCCAATTCCTCTTGATGTCTGACTTCTAAGTCTCTTCATGATTGATTCGACTTATCTTGCAGTAGCTTCCACATGATTTGTATTTCATCTCTTCATGTGTATTATCTAATGATATTCATTCTTATCTTGTTGTTCTTCCATAGGTATAGTTCTTCTTGGAACACATTATCTTCCAAGAGATAGATATACAATATATGTATAGAGATGATGCAAACAAGATATGTACAAGAAATAAGAAGAGTGTTGTTACCTTTTAGTAGAAGAAGTCTCTTCCATCCTGTTTAGTCTTCTTTGCAAGTTCCTTTTCTTCAGAAATTGATGCTTTGTGTTTCTCCTTCCTTTTCTTTAGCTCTGGACACTGATTCCTGTAGTGACTGTACTTTTGAAAGTTGAAGAATTGTATTTCTGAAATGTCTTTTCTCTGTTTTGGCTTCCTTTTTTAATCGAACTTTCTTTTGTCCCTGAAGTTCTTGAATCTTTTTTTGAAGGCTTGATCATCGTACTTCTTTTGGGGTTTCTCTTTTGCATTGATCCTTGATTCTTATTGAGCATAACAAGTCCAAAGTTCTTCAAATGTCAGATACTCCTTCCTTGTGTTCATGCTTGCAGAAAATGCATCCCATGTCTTGGGAAGACCATTGAGTACTATGTTCACCAATTCCTTTTCTAAAGTGATCTCTTCAATAGCTTGTATTTGATCTCTTAACTGAGAGATCCTTACAAAGCATGATGTTATGTTGTCGTCATCATTCATCTTCATGTCACAGAGCTCATTCTTCAGACTCATAATTTGTCCAATGTTTCTGACTGAGAAGAGATTTGTTAGGGCATCGTACATATTATTTGATGAATCAAGATGGGAGATGTAGGGTATCAAGTGGTCTTTTATGGAATCCACTATGATACTCATGGCATTGATGTCAACGTCTTTGAACTTCTCCATAGCTGCAACGTTCTGCGGTTCCTTCTCTTCTCCTTCTTCAAACTCTGGCGTCATGATCTTTCCTTTCACAATATACAACACTTTATTCTTAGCAAGGATGAGGTCAATCCTTGTCTTCCATGCTATGAAGTTAGAGGCTCCATCTAGCTTGTTCTCGGACTTCATATGGTTCGTCATGGCTTGCTTGACTTGGTTAAACCCTAGATTTGACCAGAAATCCAAACTTCATGTCTTGGCCTTCTGAGAGTACCAGGAGATGCACTGGGCTAGGGTGCACTGATCTATCTAGAGATTGGGTCAATCTTGTCACTTAAGGTGCCTCGACAAGAGGTTTAGGGTTTCTGCAACTGCTTCTGCTGGTAACCATAGCTACAGTGCTTTTGGAAACTGCTCCTGCTAGTCACCCTAATGACAGTACTTCAACGAGCTCAATATCTAGCGGCTATGTTTCCTTCCAGTATTTTAGGCTGACTGAAGGGGTGTGGGCCCATAACCTATTAGAATATAGAAGATGGTGTGCTCATTTTACCATTGACGATACCTTCGTCACCCAACCATAGGCCAAAGCCTCCCTCCGAGCACCTTAACCTTGACTGAGAATTCCTCTGGAAGCAAACCCTAGGCTAGATAGCCAAACAAAGAGTAGCACACCTTTCCCCAAGGATAGCGCATCACAAAAAGTTGATCAGATAGTCCAAACCCTAGCCAAGAGATATTCAAGCCAAAACTGAAAACTTGTTGCTGTTGCAACTACACCTGCAACTCTCCTTCAAACCTACGCACAAGACTGCAATTGCAGTACACACCAACTGGGAAAACTGCAATTCTGAGATGCTGCAAATGAGAACTGGCACCCTGTATTTATAGTAGATCTACCAGTTTTGTTGGGGTCGACTTCTCCTTATGGATAAGTGTCTGTTTAGTATGTTATTATTATTTATGGTCGACTTCTTCTCTTGGAGGCTAATATCCTAATATAAATTATCTTCTTGAGCCGACAAGGCTTCTAGGGTTATTAGCCAACTCATTAGGGTTTCTCTTGTTTCCCGAAGTCTTTTATTCTCGTCAGGTTCACACGTGGAGGTAAATACCTCCCGCAGCTACCATAATATTAACAGTGCCTCAGAGGTTATTACGAATTGGATGGAGGATGTTGCACTGGAACACATTTGGATACTATGAAAATATGAGATGCACCTTCATTTCACCTTGGATGTTGGTCTTTTCACCTTAGGCATTGAGCATGCGGATGATGACTCCATGAATTGGGGATTTCTTGCCATTGGGCACTACTTTGATGAGTTGGAGTCTTTGATGAAGAGACATGACCTTTGATGAAAAGAGGTCACCTTCCACCATACTTGGCACCTTGATGATGAGGTGTGGCCTTTGGAGGCATCCCACACCTTCCTAGGGCATGGTGTCACCCACATGTGTGGCTTTGGAGGGTTTATTTTGATGTTTTAGCATGATTATCTATTGTTAGAGGATACTTGAGGGGTTAGCCCAACTTGTATCATGGATTTATTGTTGTTTTAGAATATATGTAGACATATGTGCTTGGTTACCTCATATATATAGAGGGAGCGCTCCATTGTATCAAATAATAACTCACTCTTGTGTGAGATCACTATTATTTTCTCTCTTCTCCTTTTTCACTAAGGATAACAAGTGCACACTTTTGGAGTAAGGATCTTGTGGATTCTTTGTCTTATTGTTGGTGGATGATCTTGAACTAGGGTTTCCTCATGCACTTTGACTTGGTTAAGTAAGTCTTCTTGGTCAAGTATTTAATGTCTATGGTATATTGTGGTAAATTATTTGTTGTAATTGTTGCATGTTACCTTGTTCTTGTTGAAAACCTAGGAGGGATTATAAGTCTTTATCCCGCTCCCTATATAATTAATATAAGTTTTTTGAAACATTTAAAGGCCTAATGTAGGGATCATAAGTCTTTTTCACCCTAGGTTGAATTCCTTATCTAGTATCAAGACTTAGGGTTTATAAGTCTTTAAACCTTAGGGTTTGATCCTAGTTCATTTGGATCTTGAGTTAGGTGTCCTAGAAGAAAAGAAAACGACACCTAGGGTTTATAATTATTTAGACCCTAGGGTTTTTTCTCTTGAGAATTGGTCCTAAGCCTATGATTATATAGTCTTAGGGTTCCCAAACCTCACTCTTCTTGGCTATCTAAGAATAAATTCAAAGTGTAGCTCGACTCCATTTCCCAAGAGAAGGAAAACGACACTAATCGTGTTGCTATAAGTGTGTGCAAGCTCCAATAAACTCACTCTCTTTCAAAGATAATTGGTTGGGTGAGTGCTTAGTCACTTTCATGTGCTCAATATTTCCAGACAATTTGCAAATTCACTCAATAACTTGTTGTTATTATAAAAGACAGTTACAACCATTAAGGCTTGTTTAAATTGTTGATAACTTACTTAATATTGTGTTTTAAGAAGGATAAATTCATTGTTGGACACTTAGGTCTTATTCCACTAATTAAGGGTTGTATTTTAAGATTATATTGACAATATTTTAGGGATGATTTCTTTCCACAGCTACAAATATACTTTGTTGATATAAACTATTAATTATTGCAAGATTTACTACAACATCCCTCTTTCGTTGATAGCTAGTATTCTGGGGCCTATTTTTAGCTTCTTAAACTTGGTTTTAGTTATTGTATTCATTGGAATACTTCTCTTGCACATGTACAACCAATTACCTCGCCTAAAATATTCCAAACCTACCCCATTTCCCTATTTCTATCCTACCTCTTCAAGTGACCAAGATAGGGGGTGTAGACTTTCTCCTAGCTTTCTAGAGGATCCTTTCAGGTCACAAGGAAAGCCTCCCTTGTGTTGTATCTCTATCCATCACTAAAACAAGGCAAGTACTTGTCTAGGTGACAGTGAAAACTACTTCCAATTGTTTCACAAGTTTGGAATCTTGTGAAGGGCTTTGCACAAGTGCTAAATCATGTGATAACAAGTACCACAATTGAAGAAAAAAAGAAACAACATAATATAGGGCATTACAGTTTCAAATTGGTTAACTTATCAACCTGATATTTGTTTCTAACATGCAAAGGGATGCCATTTTCAAGCCTAATTTCCAGTAGTAGTAGTAGAAAGGTATATTTTTTATGGAGTTCCAGTTGTAGGGAGACATTTGTTTAGGAATTATGTAGTGATTTGAAGCAATCATCTTTACCTCTTAAGCATGTACAAAAGGAATGCATTATACTTATGAAGCACATATTTTAGGGTAACACCACCACTAGTGACTAGGGTTTATATTTGGATCACCTAGCATGTGTGAGGTCCTTTAAGGCACTTATGACATAATTGAGGATTATTTGTTCCAAGGAAGAATGGTGTTCTATCATGGAGTAAAATCATAACAATTTTTGCACATTCCTATATGACGTAATTGTTAATTTGTAGCTCTGAATGTGTCTCAGCTAAGCCTATGTGTCCATGGCTAGTTGATGGACACAATTAATTACCCAGAATCATCTTTATTAATTTTATTCTAAGATTTAACTTAGGAAAAATTAAAAAGTCATTTAAATGACTTTTACTTAGATTTCTGGAAAAGTGATTTTCAAGAATTAATAATTCACAAAAGGTGTATTTCTGGAGACTTCTAGAAGTTTCCTAAAAGTGAATGAGAGGGATAAGAAGGAGGTTGAGGGTAGAGAAGGATACAACACTCATGGAGCAAGAGAAGGAGGGAATTGGCTGAGGAAGAAGAGTGTGACCTGGACTATGAGAGAGGGTCGTACAACAACAAGAGTGTAGATTGTATACCAGGTCATACCTACAAAAGAGAAGAGGGGTGTACAAGGAGTTGTACAATAGCCAAAGGGAGAAGGTCAAACCAGTAGCAGTAGGCAGAGTGAGAGGGTCATACATGTCGAGAATATTAGGTCCATATAGGCCGAAATATTCCAATATGTATTGAATCAGTGATACAGGATAAACAAGTGGTGGTCCATACAGTTGGTTGTGTTGTGATGATTTGCAAAGAAGGGAAACATTCTCAAAGAAAAATTTTGTAAGAAATTCTATTGTATTTATTGTTGATAATTATTTTCTATGAAGCCAATAAATCCCCTCCTTTGTTGGTTTTCCCCATACTGGGGTTTCCAGGGTATTTTTGGTGTTCTTATCTTTCATGTGCTTGGTTTCCATTTACTTTTGTTGTGCAAATTTAGTTAAATAAATCAACTATGAATTATTTGCATAATTTCGGAAGTTATAACAGCATAGTGTAATTTTTGGGTTTATAAATTATTGTAAATAATTTATGTTTGTTGAGTTTTAAGAAATTAACATGGTATCAAAGATCAACGTCAGAGTACAGAAGGAACCAAGTCCATCTGTTGTGCAGATCGGGTATAAACCAGTAAGGGGATCGAGTTACCAAAGAAGGCATGTAAGTCAAGGCAGTTGACATAATGTCCAATGTAGGATTGAGATTCGAAGATAAGTTGTAGGGAAGCTCTAATTTCAATCATTGGAGGGAGAGAATTGGTTTTGTGCTGGAAGAGAAAGGATTGTGGGAGTTTGTTGAAGGGAAATCAGTACTTCCAATAGAGCCAACACAACAACCAACTCATCTCAGGGAGGATGTGAGGGCCAGGAAGATCATAGTTGATGGAGTCAAAGACCACATAATTCCTCATATGTCTGGGAAGAAGAAAAATAAGGATATGTGGGATGCCCTAGTCAAGTTGTACCAGTCAGACAACTAGAGTAGGAAGATGTTACTCAGGGAGAAACTCAAAAGAACAAAGATGGCCTAGGGAAAGTCAATTGCTACATATCTCACCAAGTTCACTCAAATCATAAATGAACTAAGAGAAATTGGGGAGGTCGTGGATGAGATTTAGCTGATGAGGAAAACCTTGAATGGATTCACCAAGCAGTGGGAGTTATTTTTTAGAGTATTTGTAGTTCGAGATAAATTCCCTAATTGGGAGAGGTTATGGGATGAATTTTCTTGTTGATTTCAGCTTCATGAGACATTCTCCAGGTCGTTCTCCTCTGGACTGAGTTGAGACGATCTGTGAGAGATCCCATATGATGGGTGTGATCTTATCCTCTGGACTGAGTTGAGATGACATGTGTGTTACCTTGTCATCCTCCTTTGGACTGAGTTGAGACGACTTGAGATGGTCTCATGTCAGACTCCTATGGACTTAGTTGATTCGAATTGAGATGGCTCTCCATATGGTACTCCTATGGACTTAGTTGAGTTGATCTGTTAAGAGTGATGTCCCTGTGGTTGAGAATAGGTGGACATGTCCCAAGTGGCTGAGCACTAGAGGATGTGAGAGATCCTTGTTATATTGTCTAAGAGTAAGATTATTGTGTAACCCTAATTTGTATTGTAAAGGGTACAAGTCGGCCCCACCATGTAAAGATAATTAATATTGTGTAAAGATTAATTACATTATTTAGTTTTATAGGTCGACCCTATTGTGCCAATAGACATATCCATTTGATGTGCTAGGTTATGTATAAATAAGAGTTGATCCCCATTATGGATAACTCACTCTTGATTGCATCATTAACTCAATGCATGGCCTAAAATTATAAGGACTGGAGTCCACACTTTTCTAGGAACTAGTTTTATTAGTCTTACAAGCACCCTCTTGTGTGATAGGTTTTGGTGGTGGATGGTGGATCTTATCTTGGTAATATAACCAAAGGATTGTTGGGTTTTTTTCCCTTGGTTGAGAAGGGTTTTCCCAGGATATTTCTAGTGTCTTTTTTGCATGGTTATTCTTCTTGTGATCTTGGTTTAATGTAGCTAATGTATTATGTTGTTGCAGTGGTTATGGTTGTATCTTATGCTAAACATAAAAAAAACCACATGTGCATGAGATAATCATAAAAAACTTAACATGGTATCAAAGAAGTTCTTGAGGATGACTACTTCACAATCAACGAAGGAAAATCATGGAGATTGAGAACTTCTAAACCCCTGTTTTAGGTGCAAACGAAGGGTCGGACCTCCACTTAAATTATGTGGTGAGTTTCTAAGGCTGGCCATAGGAATTTTAGCCTTGATCGAACCTTGTTGAGGGTCTTGAAGGAAAACCGTAGATTGAAGAACCCCTCTAGGTTTCCACAGAAGAAACCCTAACAGCAGATTGAGTTTTTGAAGTAATTGCATACTAGAAGAAGAGGTCGAGCTCTATGAGGAGGGTCACATGCCCAAGATAGGGTAGTCGCAGGCTTGAGAAGCAAGCCTAGCCATAGCCTCAATCCTGGTTGAAGCATTTGTAGCTAGAAGGAGCCCTAAATGGTAAAACTAAGGGTAATCTTAAGGTATTTTAAGCGATTGGATCTAAGGAAAACACAGATCTGAGGCAACAAACCTTTTGGAGACCTAAGGCTACAAGGAGGTCGAGTTAAAGGCATGTTCTGAGGAAATTTTTGTGACAACTTTTGAAGCAGATCTAAAAGCAGTTTTGTAACGAATTTTGGACCTATTCTAAGGCTATTTTTTTAACAAAGTGATAAGGCATGTTTCTAGTCTGTTCTGAAGCCCAAGAATTAAGGCTATGACAACAAGAAATATGAGGTAGTCTTGTGTGAAGATATGAAGAGCATAAGGTTGAGTTTCAGGCCTGTGTGTGAGTATTAATTAATAACCAACCAATAAAAATTTATCCCTAGTAGTGTTATTATCCTAGTACGAGAGGCCAGAAAATTATTGTAGAGACAGTAGAGGACCTGAGAAGACATAGGATGTCCCCGGGTTAGCAACACCAGAAAAGGAAGATGTTTATCCTTCAAGACTTCAGAGGGAGACATTTGTTGATCTACTTGATCACGTAGCTCTGGTTGACGTTCCCAAATACATTGCAGTAGGCCATTAAAGGCTTGTCTGGGCTTGACAGACTCTGCAGGAGACATACATTGCAGTTGACCTATTGCTTCTTCATGAAAATAAGGCTCAATATCAATGATATGTCTCATAGAAATAGGTCAACGTGTTTGGCAATATGCCACGACCAAAGAGTATCAGTCCATCATGAAGAATGATGTGTGGGATAATGTTCTCATACCAGAAGGAAAGTTTGTAGTGACTTCCAAGTGGATCTATAAGATCAAACATGCATTTGATGGAAGTGTCAAGAAGCACAATGTGATATTTGTGGATAAATGATTCTCTCAGGTGGAGGGAATAGATTATGAGTAGATATTTTCTCCTTGTTATCCCCTAGCCTAGGGATAACTAAGGAGATTATGTCGTGAGGCCCACAGGTCCTATACATGGAGTACCGAGAGCCATATTGACTTGAGCCTATCCTTGGAGGGCCCATCCTTCTTCTTCAATGCCTCCATTATGTCACCAACAACAACATCCATCCCATCAGTCTGGTTTTGAAGTAGCAGTGGGTCTTCCTCCATGAGGTAATGAGTTTGGGTATCATGGTATGTGTCACTACGATTCTCAAAAAATTTGAATATGTGCATTTAATTCTCTTTTGCTTCATGATGTTTTCTTGGACTTTATGCCTTTTGACTTGTCCATACCTGGGGGGGTGACAGAATGCCCTAGCAAGTTGGTTCCCCTGGGAGTGATTTTCCACTGGGTGGAGTTTTGAAAGGTCATTGTCCATTCCTACCATACTTATCACATTTCATCATCTTCCCTCTCATATTTCCCCTACATTTGTTCGAGCATTGGGTTTCCCAAGATAGTAAAGGGTTGTACCTTGCCTTGTGAAAAGAAGGGGCTAAAGACCCAAAGGGTAAAAGTAGCTGGAAATATTTAAAATCCAAAAGATCAAACCTTGAGATGCTTCACCCAGGGATCCCCTAGAAAGCAATAAAAGGCTTCTCAACAATAAAAAGGGGGGACCCATAAAAAGATAAAACTCAAGACCTAGTTGGTGGATAAGGGGGTCTCATCACGAGCCAACCTATTAGGTCCATGGGCATGTAGCGGTATGACACTACTATTCATCTGGTCACCATGCTAGGGTAGTGGCTCTTGGTGGCATAGACAAGAGAAAGGGGGTCTCATCACAATCCATCATTCTCATCTCTGTGAAATTCTTGTGGGTAACATTGTCACCATTGATCACCATTCCAGGGTAGTGTCCCCCATCTATTCTCTTGAAATAAAAATCAATAAGATAAAAAGTAAAAAGGCATTGAATAGGATTGGAAAAAATTGCATCCATGACAAGGTGAAACTCACCCTCTTCAAAGGCACCCACAGGTAAGACCTACATTTCCCTATCATCACTGCACCCCTTGCCCAAACATCCCCACACCATCTCATGCACTTACATGACCTAGATTTGTCTTCACCTGGAAACACCCCACACCTAAGGAAAATTGTCCCAACAGGATGTCCTGGAACCCTCTCCAAAAATTGTTTGTATAATATCTTAACGTCTTTGAGTGCTTGTCTGGGAAAAGGGGGGTTTTATGCACATGTTTGGGTAACTTGATTATTAGATGTGATTAACATTGCTATTATCCCTGTAACGTATGAGCCCATGGAGGTCATACTTTTTGTTGCTACAGGACCACACCCAACGGACAAGTACATATGGGGATATGATTAGCTCAGACCTCCATAGGACTAAAATCCCACCAGATGGATGTTGAGACCCCATTCAGGGGCAGACATATACCAGAGGCTTGCACCGGAGAGAGAGAAGGATGTTCCACCAGAGACACCTTGGTAGGCCTGGACCCAAGGGTTTCTTTCTTATCCCCCTAAATGTTGGCCTTGGAATGCCCATGATTCAACCCTTGTGACCCTTGACGTCACCCAACGTCAGATGGACATGATGGAGGCATTTGTGTGCCAAGTGGAACATGTGACATGATTCGGAGGCCTTGGAAGGCCTAACGGTTTTCTCCTGGAGACCAACATCTCACTTAGGAGGCCCAATGTCACCCTATATGGGCATGATGTCACCCCTTTTGGCACATTTTAGGGTTTAATTTATCAATTTTAGGTAAAAAATTGGATTTTTGATGTAATTGGCCATGTTGACCTTTCTTGACCTAATTTGTAATTAAAGGTCATTTGAATTGTATAAATAAGGGAACAATCCTTGTATGTTTTCATCATATTTCACTCACACAAGTGAGGTATGAAATTCGGCCTCTTTAAGGCTTATTGGATGAAATTAAGTGATGTGCAACTCTTGGAGGAGGATTCTTTTGGTGAATTTTGGCATTTTCTTGGTGGAAAGTCTTCAACTAGGGCATATTGCTAGATTATTCTTGGTAAATGTAAGTGAAAATCTACAATTATTCTTTCTTTGAATGGTTATGGTATCTTTTGCTTTGCATTTAACAAGATTATGAAATTGCTAGTGTAAAAACCTAGGATATTAAGCACATGTTATTGTCCTTATCTCAATAACTATCCACCTACTAGATTTTGCTAGAAGACATATCCATTGAAGCATGTACTAGAGCCCTACCTTTGTAGCACTCTAACACGATTGCTTCATCAAGATTTTATTTATCTCAAGCTTGAACTAAAGAAGAAGGAAAAAATGCTAGGGCCTAGGGTTACCTACTTTCTAGTGGACGTTTTCCTTCTAGGGTTTGGTGATTGAGGCCTTGGGTTACCAACATCTCAACCATTCTCCCTCTTGTCTTTAGTTCACATATTATCATTTGTTTCCCTCAATATTGTTGCTGCAAAAAGTGACTCCATTAACTCTAAAGACACTGTTTTATACCTTATACTTGGTTGATTGATGAAAACAACCCCCAAACCATCTACCTCAAGCTCTTTGCTAACTATTCCTAACCCTAGATTAGACTAACTTACTAACATTATTGATGTTGTTACAAAAGTAAGATACAACCATATATTACAGCAGTAAAATATCCTAAAAGAAAGTATTAAAGGTTATTATTGCATTGCCTTCTTAGCTTCTGACAAGTGTTAGCATATTGCTAATTTTAGGTTACAATTTTGGGTCATTTTGAAGATTGTTTAAGGAATAAATTGTGAAGATATCATCATATATACATTGTTGTTATAAATTTATGTTTGCTTCATCTTATATCAACTTATTTCTTTTATTGAAAGTCCAACGTATTATGAAGCACTAATATCAATTGTTACTTGCAAAAGAGTGTTTTTATTGTTGTCTTGTTCTGGGCAGGTACACTTAAGCATATATTTTATTCATATTATTAAACCTTTGGGACTTTCTAATCAGGGACTTGTGAGAGGGGAAGAAATTTTCTTGACACTATTACATTTTCCTTCTCAAACCCCAGGTCAGCGAGGACGTCTCCCCTGGGATTTCACCCCTAAAGAGAAATAGGTGTCTTATTTAGGTGACACTGATAGGACAACCTCTTGTTATGCCAATTTATCGTTCACTTGTATTTGGATTTTAGGAAAGTAAAAATTGTGTGATAACATTTTGGCGTCGTTGTCGGGGAACACTGAGTCAATTCTCCTCAAAGACAACACTTTTCAGTAAGCCTTTCCTCAAAATACTTTACTTTGCAAATCTTACCTAGCGACTCCACTGAGGTTGATCCCCTCATCCCTTTTATAGTTTTAAGAAAACTATCTAGCGACTCCACAAACCTCATGGAGGTATACCAACCCTCCCCAATCCTTTGGAAGAAACCTCCTTAAAACTCTCCTGTAGTAGAATCATTATTTGGAGGAAATATTCCTTTGAACACAATGTCTAGCGCGGGAACTCATACTGTTAATCCAAACCAAGACAATAACCAAAATAAATGGTCATCCAATCTCTTCAAACCGTTAGACATAACAAGTATACAAGGATACCCTACGCAAATTCCCCCTAAGTATGAGAAGTGGTTTCCTAAATTCACAGGTAATGATGTAGTCAGTGTCGAGGATCATATGAGTAATTTTTGGGCCTTCTTTCATATTCATCCCATCAGTTATTATGTTGAGGATCTAGCTATGAAATTATTCTTTGCTACCCTCCATGATGGTGCTAGACGTTGGTACAATGGGATCCCTGATTCTAGTACTAAAACCATGGATAGGTTGGAGGAAGTATTTCTCAAACAATGGAATGTCAAGGAAGCCCCAACATGTTGTTGATAAGGATGAATAACCTTGTGAAACAAGAGAATGAAACCATTAGAGAATTCCATGAAAATTTTGAATATTTTATGAAAAATATCCCAGTAATCCATCATCCTTCTGATAGTTTCCTTCTCTTTCTTTATACCAAAGAATTTATTGTTCGACAACACAGGTATTCCAACAGAGGACGAACACCTTCAATAACCACTCACATAACTAGATCAAATATCAACACACCGATGTTTTCACATGGTAAAACCCCTACAGGGAAACATCCACAGCCCCAGGCAACGCGACCACTTGGAGAAATTTATTAATGCAAAGAAAAATATTACTGAGAGATTTTACAAGAGAGTTTCTCACAATCGATCACCGACAAATGACCCTCCATGCTCTTTAAATAGATATCATGGACCAATCGAGTGTGTTATCCCCACTTTTTAGGGATAACTAGGAGATCATGTCTCGAGGCCCATAGGTCCTAGACATGGAGTACCGAGAGAAGGATTGACCTGAGCATGGCCCTGGAGGACCCATATTTTTCTCCCATCATTTTTTTCTTGACAACAGCAGTAGCATCCATCACCATCGGATTGGTCCTGTATCAGAAGTAGTTCTTGCTCCATGAGGTAATTGGCCTAGGTATCATGGTATGTGTCACTTTTGATCATTGAAACCTTTAAATATATGCATATGATTCCTCTTATCTCTAAAAATTGCTTGGATCTTAAATTTTCTCACTTGACCATGTTTGGGGGGATTGACAAGGTACCCTAGAAAGCTTGTGTCTGTAGGTTTTGGTTTTCCACTAGGGGGATTTCTGAAAATCCATCGTTTTCTCCCATCATAGCACCACTCTTACATCTTGTTTCCCGCTCACCTATCCCATTCCCCTTGTCCAGGCATTGGGTTGACCTATTTCAAGACTGCACCTTGCCTCAAGGGAAGAAGGGGCTAAAGGCCCAGAAGGTAAAATCAAGGTGGTAAAAGATAAAATCCTAAAAAATGAACCTCGAGATGCTTCGCCTAGGGATCCCTGAGAAAGCAATAAAAAGCTTCTCGGCAAGAAACAAGAGGGACCCAAAAATATAATAAAACAAGACCTAATCAGAGGATAGGGGGTCTCATCATGAGCCATCCTATTAGGTCCATGGGTACCTAACAGTATGACATTGCCACCAGTTGGTTACCACGCCAGGGTAGTGACTCTTGGTTGCATGGCCAAGGGAAATGGGGTCTCATCACGAGCCAACCTTCTCATCTCTGTGAAAGTACTTGTGTGTAACACTATCAGCTCTGGTCACCATGCCAAGGCAGTGTCCCTTGATTAGATTTTGAACAAAAAAAGAAAATAAAAAGAATAAAGGCAATAATGGGCTTGGAAAAAATGCATCCATGACAGGGACAACTCGCCTTCTACAAAGGCACCAACAGGTAACATCTTTTCACCCTTGGCCATCATTGCACCCACATGCTTGGAAATCCCCTAACCACACCACCCACTTACATGGATTGGAAGAGGTCTTTCTTGGAACTTTCCTTTTTCTGTGGACATTAGCCCAATAGGAAGCCTTGTCCTTTTCCCCATACTTGTATTGCAGGCTTGTGTAATGTCTTTGAGCTATTGATTGATGTATTGGGGATTTTATGCATGTGTTTAATAATATTAATGATGAAATGTGATTGAGATTTCTATGATCCCTGTGACTGATGATCCCATGGAGGGCGTAGCCTTTGATGTGCAGGACCATACCCGATGAAAAGGTACCATTTGGACTGGTACACATAGGGAGATGATCAGTTCAAACCTCCATGGGTTTGAAGAGCCCACCAGATGGATGTTGAGACCCCATCAGGGGGAAGATATAGGACAAAGGTTGATCAGAGTCTTTGCACCAGAGAAGAAGAGGGCATTCCACCATAGGCACCCCAGCATAACTTAGCCTAGGGGGATGAGCCCTTTTCACTCAGACGTTGGCCTTGGAAGGCTTGGGACGTCACCTTTGATGACCATGACTTCATCTAGTCTATTGGACATCTTTGGAGGCAGACTGGGCAGCAGTGGCACATGTGGCATGTTGGAGAAGCCCCTGGAGGGCTAACATTTTGCTCCAGGATGTTTCATTTTCCCTAGAAAGGGCTAGCGCCTCCCTTAGAGGGTATTTTACTCTCTTTTCTTATTATTTAGGGTATGTATTTGAAAATTTAATGTAAAACAGTATGATTTTGATAATTTGGCCCTGTCGTCCTTTTACCTAACCTAAAATGTAAAATTAGGTCAAGGTTTTGTATAAATGAGAGATTTTCACTCTCATTTTATCATCACAACTTACTCACTCATTAGTGAGGTCTGAAATTGGCACCCTATCTTGGGTAATTGGATAATTTGGTGATGCACCCTTGTTGAAGGAAGGCTATTTTGGCATATTTTGGTTTTTCTCTTGAAGGAAGGTGTTACAACTAGGGTTTGCACATTTATTTCTTGGTGAATTGTAAGTATTTTTCTGCAAAACTTCTTAAATGAATGGTTGTAGTTTAATTTCTTGCATGTATTTATGATTATTGTTGAACAAAAACCCTAGGTGACAAGCACACAAGTAGGTCCTTGTCTCATGTCCCCTAATAGAGAGATTTTCATCCATTAAGAGAGAAAAGAGAGACTAGCCGTAGCTACACCCTCTTCTTCTCTTCACTTATTGCTAGTCGTACTATTTTTTGAATCCAAGAAGAGTGAGACGTCCCTTGCCTAGGTTTACTACACTAGGGTCGTACACTTTCTAGGGTTTGTTGAAAGGCCTTGTTGTAGCAACACCTCCCTCTTCAAACACTCTTGTTTTGGTTATATTTTGTTATTATTGAGCTAGTCATTTTTCGAGAAGGAGGAGAGAGCACGAGGCCTTGCTTTAGCAACACCGGAGTGAGCCTCTCTCCCCTAGGGTTTCGATTTTGAGGCCATGCTTTAGAAGCACTTCAAAACTTTTCCCTCTAGTCCTTGAAATCCTGCCTCCTTCAACCCGTGTGTCGTTCACTTATGACTCCATTAAACCCTATGGCACTAATCTAGAAGTCCTCCAATGTTGAAGTGAAATTGGTCAAACAACTCTCAAACTCTTTGAATCTTAAACCCTAACTATACTAACCCCAACCTACTAACCCTAAGTTGTTGACGTCATCATTGGATACCTCATCTTTAAAGAAGCAACGTTTTACTTTATAAGCAATTGAATGGTGTATTAAAGCATTTATTAAATGAACTGTTAACTTGAATGCCACATTGTTCTAGTATTTATTGGTGAAGTAACATTATTTTTTCATTGCTATTTTGCATTGACTTCGTCAACATTTACTTTCAAATTTCTTGTATTGAATATCAGATAGTTTTTGATATATATGAAGTACTAACCAAACCTACATATATCAGTTTATTGTTGCTTTGTTCTCGGGAAGGGATTCTACTTGGTTATTGCTTCTAGTTATTTTTATCGGCAATAAAGTTGGACTATCTATTTTAGTGGTGATCTGTGAAGGGGGAAACTTGTCATTGTCTGATTATCCTTTAGCCTCTTCAAAGCCCCAGGTCACCAGGGATGTCTCCCCTAGGCCTCACCTCCCTAAAAAGAAAGAACCATCCCATTGTGGTGACATTGGGTGGGATAGGTTCCTGTTACGCCAGTTTGGATTTCTACTTTATAGCCTTTCTTCCTAGCTACAAATTGTGCGATAACAGGGTGTTAAGCCACAGATCAATGGTCGTTAAGATCGAGGAGAGTATGAACCATCAGATCACTCTATGTCGGGAACATATTGTGACCGTCAAATTTCCTAACTACAAATGCATACTAATGCATACTAAAGAAACACACTTCTACCTAACGACATATTAGACCAAGTAGATCTTAACTAACTCCTAAGTTTCTAAATATCCTAACATCCCCCCTTAAGAACAACTTGGGATAGGATTGAAGGATTTACAATGTTGACACAATAGGAGAAGGAAGGATGCATTAGAGCCTATCCCCCCTTAATGACATCTTCCTGAACTCCTAACATAGATCGAAGTTTGGAAAACTTCGCTTCTATAAGAGACTTTGTGAAAATGTCTGCAACTTGATCTTCTGTAGGGAAAAAGAGAACTTCAATAACTTGATCATGAATGAGCTTTCTGATGAAGTGCATGTGTATCTCAATGTTCTTGTTGTGCTAATATTGAACTGGGTCTTTAGCAATCTTGATGGCACTTTGATTGTTGCATCAAAGGCTGGTCGGATGCTATTGCTTGAATCCAAACTCTGAAAGGATCTGTTGAATCCACAAAGCTTCCTGACTTGCATTTATGGTTGCTCAGTACTCTACTTCTGTTGAAGAAAGTGAAATAGCCTGTTGTTTCTTACAGGCCCAAGTGACAGGTCCTGAACCAAGGCTAAAAAAATAACCTGCAGTAGACTTCCAATCATTAGGGTCATCGGTCCAATCTGAATCAATAAAACCAACTAATAAAGGAGTCCCCCCTGAACTGTAATGTATCTTGAACTGAACTGTACCATGGACATAGTGAAGTATCATTTTATTTGTTTTCCAATGGTTTTCATGGGGTGTTTGCATATACTAGGAAACAAGACCAACAACAAAAGAAAGATCAGGAAGGGTATGAGTCAAGTATAAGAGGCTACCAACTAACTGACGGTACAAGGTGGCATCAACTTCAGGAGAAGTACAGGTGGTTGTAAGCTTGACTCCAGACTGGAAGGGAGAAGGGGTTTGTTTACAATCATCCATGTGAAAGTGATGAAGAAGGTCACAAGCATACTTAGACTGGGAAAGAAAAATTCCTTCATTGGTTTTCAAAACTTGGAGGCCAAGGAAATAATGCAAAAAACCTAAGTCTGTCATTTCAAATTTCTTATTAAGGTTGGTTTTCACATGGTTTAAAAGTTTTGAGTCACTACTAGTAAGGATAAGGTCATCAACATAAAGGACAAGGATTATGAGATGGCTTCCTACTTTCTTGGTATAAACATTAGGATCATAATGGCATCTAGAGAATCCAGTGTCAATAAAAAAGTTGTCCATTTTGGCATACCAAGCTCAGGGAGCTTGCTTAAGACCATAAAGATATTTCTTAAGGAGACAAACAAGGCTAGAGTCATTATGTACATAGCTAGGAGGTTGTTCCATGTAGATTTCTTCCTTCGAATCACCATGCAAGAAGGCGGAATTAACATCCATCTGATGGACCTCCCATTTATGTGAGGCAGCAAGGGCAAGAACAAGGCGGATGGAATTCATTTTGGCTACAGGGGAAAAGGTTTCATTATAGTCAATTCCTTCAACTTGGGAGAATCCTTTGGAAACTAATCAAGCCTTGTGTCTTTCAATAGTTCCATCTGATGCATACTTAGTTATGTAGACCCATTTACATATGACAATTTTTCTACCTTTTGGAAGAGGTACAAGATCCCAAGTATCATTTTCCATTAAAGAACGATACTCTTCATTCATTGTTGTATCCCAATGTGGATGACCTGAAGCTTCTGAAAATGTCACTGGATCATGAGTTTATGAAACTTGAGCCAAAAGAGAAGAGTCTCATTGGAATTTTGAATGTGTCCGATGTTGATCTAAAGGATCACTAACAAGATCACCACTTGCTTCTCGTGTTGAATGGACCCATCTAGGAAGCGGTGGAACGGGTGTTGGTTCAGGTTCAAAGGACTCATCTGGAGGAGGGTGAGCAGGCGGAGGTGGATTTTCATCTTCACTGTAATCATCTGAAGAAGAAACCAAATCAAAAGAAGGCACAAACATCGAAGATGGCTCGCAGGCCGAATATGGCACAACCGTCGAATTAGGCTCGCAAGCCAAAGAAGGCACAAACACAAATTATGATCGCAGGCCAAGAGATTTTCATAAAATTTAACATCTCTTCTAATAATAACTTCATTACAATGTGATTGAAGAATTATGTAACCTTTGACATCTTCAAAATAACCAACAAATACACACTTCTCACTTTTAGGTTGCAATGCTTTCCTTTTCTCATAAGGAATGTGAGCCCATGTTATACTGCCAAATACATGGAAGTGACTTACATCTAGTTTAATTTTATTCCAAGCTTCTTCCAGTGTTATATTTTTAAGAGGCTTTGTGGGAGTGCTATTTACTATGTAATTTGCACAGTTGATGGTTTTCGCCCAATACTTTAGACTTAATCCCTTAGATTGGATCATACAATTAGCCATTTCTTTTAATGTGCAATTCTTTCTCTCAGCAAAACCATTTTGTTGTGGTGTATATGGAACAGTGTGTTGCATTTGGATTCCCTGTGTAGTGCAATAATTTGTAAAATTATTGTTCACATATTCGCCTCCATTATTTGTTCTTAACCTTTGAATTTGATGTCCAGATTTCTTTTCTACAAGGGCCTTGTAGGCCAAAAACTTGTCAAAAACTTCACTCTTAAGTTTTAAGAAGTAAACCCAATTACGTCTGGAAAAGTCATCAATGAAAGTTAAGAAAATACTTGCACCCAGAAAAATAAGGAGAAGAAAGTGGACCACACAAATCACTGTGAACAAGATGCAAAGGACCTGAGGCGTGCCAAGAGGCACATTTTTCAAAACTGTCATGATGATGTTTACAAAGAACACAAACGGCACAAACACCATCTTTACCTGAAACAAGAGGAAGACCAATCACCATATGTTGATTACATAGTTGCTGCAATGAGCGATAGTTTAGATAAACAAATCGCTCATGTCAAAGTTTTCTCAAGTCATCACTATGAGCAAAAAAACTAATGAAAAAGATGATGACCCAAAGTTGTCAAACTTGTACAACCTGGTAATATCATCAGCAATTCCAGTTGCAAGAACATGATTAGGATCTTTTAGATTCTTGATTACAACTTGGTGAGGTGAAAAGTCTACGGTTTTACCTTCACCTGAATGAGTGATTTGATATACTGATAGAAGGTTACAAGAAATACTTGGAACACATAATACATCATTGAAATGGCCATTTTCTACTTGTATTGTTCCAGATCCTTCAACACTAAGAGATCTATCATCACCAACAAATATTTTCTTGGTTTTACTTTCATTTAGAGTAGAAAATATGTCTTTATCCTTAGCCATATGATAAGATGCTCCATAATCAATAAGCCACTTATCAGAAGTACAAGTAGAAGGTGTATTGAAGGAGAAACCAGAAGCAGAAAGTGCATGTCCATGAGAAGAAGAAGAAGAATTAGGATCAATACTGATTTTGTGCTTATTCATCATTGCTTCTAAAGCTGCCATCTTCATGAAACATTTGGACTCATCATGACCATCTTTATCACAAAAGTTGCAATGTATGTCAGTCTTCTTATTTTTATATTTTGTTGTTTTGTCTCCATTTGGAGCAAAAGCTATCTGAGTGGGTTTGGGACCTTTATATTGCTTCTTGTTGTGGCGAGGATGTTGCTTCTTAAGATTCTTGGGTTTATTTTTCTGTTGGGAAACTAAGGCCTTGTTGGAGGTACCTACAGTGTTGATCACTCCAAGTTGTACAAGCTTATCTTCCTCTCTAATCAAAGCAGCACAAAAGGACTCAAGAGTGGGTTTTTTCATAAGCTTTCCCTAGAGCCTCTCTCATGGAATAAAAGCTAGATACAAACACAGAATATGCACTACCTAGCTTATACAGAATAAGATAGATGCAATGCTCTTCCTCTATTTTTATCTTACATTCTTCACATAAAATTCTGAGTGTTTTAAACCTAGATAGATAGTCTCCAAGGAAAGAAAAATCACTTGGACTCAAGGTCGGTACTTGATTTTCTAACTGTTGTGCTCGAATAATATTGAGTTTACCAAACACAGATTCAATCTTGTCCCAAGCTTCTTTTGAGTCATCAATTTCTTGGAGGTGGTATCTTAAATCAGGAGAGATGGACAATATGATTAGTCCACGTGATTCATCACTCCTATTATCCCATTTGGATTTCTTATCATCGTTAGTGGGTTCTTTTTCCTTTCCCAAGGTAATCTGGTACAAGCCTTTACTTCTTAATAAATATTCCATATGATATTTCCATTGGAAGTAGTTGGTGTTGGTAAGAAAAACATTACTTGTAGAATCCATATTAAATATGCAGATAATATGGATTTAAAAATTGAAATTGATGATCTGGATGGAAAGATCTCGAAAAATTTATGTGGTTTAAAAAAAAAAACGGCACTGAAAATGGACTTCCGATGTGAGAGTTATGCCCTTTTAAAAAAAGGCATAAACAGTAGCCAACTGACCACGTGATAGTGTAAGTTGCTTTATGAAGTGACCCACTTTTATAAAGAGAAGTGGGGATCACTTTTACAATAAAGTTACTTTATAAAAGAAAAATTGCATGCAAAATAAATAACTCTAAAATAAAATATTAAAGATACTTATAGTGATTCACTTTTATACTTGAAGTGAAATACACTTTACAATTTTAGCATGAACTTTTTCAAAAAAGTAACAAAAGAGAGAGTTGAACTCAAGACCTTTTACTTAATAAGGCAAGTTTTAACCAAATGGTCTAGCAAAACATATTGTAATGTTCAGAAGGAGGATTGGGGGTGTTAGTGTTGGTGTTGTTGTTGTTGTCGTTGACGGTCTTAGAGAGCGTGTTCAAAAAAAATTCATTCCACACAAGAAAAAAAATTCGCTTCTCGATGACAACAAGGGTTAGATCTCGGTTAGTTTACCCGGAAGATGCACATTTTCCTATCTGTTTATGATTTTTCGAGATCGCACAGGGCACGGGGAAAAAATCATATGCAGATCTAAAAGAGTAGCAACACGAAAACAAATAATATCAAACCGAATTAAAACCAAAATAAAACTTTGCTGAAATTTAAAAAAATGTGTATTCAGACTTTATACCTCTGAATCTAACTGTAATGGTCGTATCTTGGGCAAAGGGAAACCTTTTCGAGTGAAACAGAAAGTGTTACTAAATGAAACGAGTGCTTTGGATGCAATGGAACAGTCCTCTCAGCCCAGAAATGTACGGAAATGACAGAAAATGGAGATGAGGCAACTAGGCTTCACGATCTCGATCTACAACAGGAACAGGTCTTCAAACAGGCTCTGATACCATGTTCGACAACACAGGTAATCCAACATAGGATGAACACCTTCAGTAACCACTCACATAACCAGATCAAATATCAACACACTGATTTTTTCACGTGTTAAAACCCCTACAAGGAAACATCCACGGCCCCAGCCAATGCGGCCACTTGGAGAAATTTATTAATGCAAAGAAAAAGATTACAGAAAGATTTTACAAGAGAGTTTCTCATAATTGATCATCAACAAACAACCTTCCATTATCTTTAAATAGAGATCATGGACCAATTGGTTGTTAAGCCACAGATCAATGGTCGTTAAGATCGAGGAGAGTATGAACCGTCGGATCACTCTATGTCGGGAACATATCGTGACCGTCGGATTTCCTAACTACAAATGCATACTAATGCATACTAAAAAAACACACTTTTACCTAATGACATATTAGACCAAGTATATCTTAACTAACTCCTAAGTGTCTAAATATCCTAACATTTACAGGACAGCTAGGATATCTCTTCAGAGGTAAATCCCCTAAAACAATCCAAGAATCCCAAGAGATAGCTACAAGGATTGAAGACAACCTTTCATCATCTAGAGTTGAGCCTTTCTCAGCCCCAAGAGTCAGAATGGATGCTAAACCTAAGATAGTCCACAATGTTGAACCTACCTCAGACATTAACACTAGCTTGGAAAAGTTACAACTGACTATAGATGGCATGGTAAAAACCCAAGAACTAATGATGAATAGGATTGTCAACCTAGAAAGAACTTAACAACAAGCCCCTAGGGTTCCTTACAAAGAGAAATTCCAGAAAGGAAACCAAGTTTTTAGACCAAAGAATGATCAAGAGGTTCCCAATACTTTAGCCCCTGCAAATGTAGTAGATGAAAACCCTTGGTTCTTACAATGCAGTGAGTCACATTGGGATAATGAGTGTCCTTTCAACAATGGTGATCATGACCAAGTAAACATTGTTAACCATACCATTGAAAATCCTCAATATTGCCTTAATGTTACACTTGAAGAACATCAAGAAGGCATAAAGGAAGTAGTCAAGAAGGCTAGGATGGAGGTGATAAATAACCTTGACCAAGAATCAAGAGAAAAGTTGAAGAAACAAGAATTCCAAGTATATACTAGGCAAAAAAGAATGAACTAACCTCTCTCTACTGGTCCTGTGATTTCACAAGAAAGACCTCCGCCCATGAACATACTTCTTCCTAAGAATCCTCCCAAGACTGACAAAGTGGATTTGAACTTTGACTTTGAAGATGAACTAGCAAAAGTGCATGTGACCATCCCTTTGAGAGAAGTCATCAAAGTCTCATCTGTAAAGGAAAGCTTCAAGAATTTTTTCAAAAGTTCAGATGGACCAATGGACCCTCCTATCATGTTACAAGAAGATCACTTTAGGGTTCAGTATGATGGACATCCACCTTTCTTCATAACCTTACTTATTAATGACAAATTCCTTAACAATTGTATGCTTGATTCAAGGGCAAGTGCTAACATGATGTCTTTGAAGGTCATGGAAAAATTGGGCCTAAAGGTCACACGGCCTTACAGGAATGTGTTTGGTTTTGAGTCCAGGGCCATATACACTCATGGGGTAGTTGAGAATGTTGAAGTATGCCTTGGAAGATACCCCGAGAGAGTGATCCACATGGATATCGTGGTGGTGGATGTCCCAGATGTGTGGGGAATGCTATTATCCAGGAAGTTTGTTGCAATGTTGGGAGGCACCTTAGAGATGGATCTCACTTATACTAATGTGCCTATGAATGATGGAACAATAAGTTGCCTCCCAAATGTGTCAATGACTAAGGTCCATGTGAAAGAAATTGTTGATGATATTGAAACTAACGAGACACATGAACCGATCAAAGAGAGTCTTCCTGTGTTTTCCCCTTATGATTTTCCTTTCGCTACAGAGGAAGACTTTGATCAACTACAATGGCCAAAGAAGGAGTATCAGCAAATCCTAAACAAATATAAATACAAAGAATTTGGGTCTATCAAGTTATTAAAGAAAGGAGAAGATGACATATTGATCCAACCATCCCAGCAAGAAGTCCTTACAGCAAAATCCCACCCTCCTCCATCAAGACAATATACTAGAGTTGTACAAGAGGAAACCAAATTCAAGACCAAAGATTACAAAGAGGGAGATACGGTTTAAATGTGGGATACAGAGAAGGGAGAGCCTACTAATGTCAAAGGGAGTGCACAATTTTGGTTTGGACCCTTCAGATTTGGAAGAAAGTCAGTCAATGATGCCTACTATTTATCCACATTGGAAGGAAGAAGGTGCCCATTACCAGTTGGTGGACACCTCTTCAAACCCCATCAAGGGGAAGAGACTTGACTTCACAGGTAAGTAGGTAGGAATTTTTCATTCATTGTATATACCATCTGCATTTAATGATAGAGTAGTTGTATTTTCATTTGTATATATGATTGCTTACTTGTAATTCATCTTATCATATATGAGTCAGGGGTGATATCACCACCCTAAATGATTGCTAATCAATCTTTTTGAGATATAGCAGGTCATAGGTCATACCAGAGATGTTGAGGTTCTCATGTGCTCTACGGTGAGCACATGTCCCTGAGTTGGAGCCAGATGGTATCCCCTAGCCTAGGGATAACTAAGGATATTATGTCTCAAGGCCTACAGGTCCTAGACATGGAGTACCGAGAGCCATATTGACTTGAGCCTGGCCCTAGAGTGCACATACTTCCTCTTTAGTGCCTCCATTATGTTAGCAGCAGAAACATCCATCCCATCAGCCTGGTTCTGAAGTAGCAGTGGGTCTTGCTCCATGAGATAATGAGTCTGGGTATCATAGTATGTGTCACTATGATTCTCAAAACATTTGAATATGTGCATTTAATTCTCTTTTTCTTCATGACATGTGCTTGGACTTTATGCCTTTTGACTTGTCTATACATGGGGGGGATGACACAATGCCCTAGCAAGTTGGTTCCCCTAGGAGTGAGTTGCCACTAGGTGGGTTCATGAAAGGTCATCGTCCATTCCTACCATACTTATCACTTTATATCATCTTCCCTCTCATATTTCCCCTACATTGGTTCGAGCATTGGGTTTCCCAAGCTAGTAAAGGGTTGTAACTTGACTTGTGGGAAGAAGGGGATAAAGGCCCAGAGGGTAAAGGTAGTTGGAAAATGTTAAAATCCAAAAGATCAAACCTTGATATTCTTTGCCCATGGATCCCCGAGAAAGCAATAAAAGGCTTCTCAACAAGAAAAATGGGGGGGGGGGNAGATAAAACTCAAGACCTAGTTGGTGGATAGGGGGTCTCATCACGAGCCAACCTATTAGGTCCATGGGAATGTAGCGGTATGACACTACTATTCATCTGGTCACCATGCCAGGGTAGTGTCTCTTTGTGGCATAGCCAAGAGAAAGGGGGTCTCATCACGAACCAGCCTTCTCATCTCCATGAAATGCTTGTGGGTAACGTTGTCACCACTGGTCACCATGTCAGGGTAGTGTCCCCCAACTATTCTCTTGAAAGAAAAATCAATAAGATAAAAAAGTAAACAAGGAATTGAATGGGATAGGAAACAATTGCATCCATGACAAGGTGCAGCTCACCCTCTTCAGAGGCACCCATAGGTAAGACCTACATTTCCCTGTCATCATTGTGCCCCTTTCCTAAACATCCCCTACACCATCTCATGCACTTATATGACCTATATTGGTATTCACCTGGAAACACCCTGTTATCGCTCAGTTTGTAGTTCAGGTCAAGAAACTCAACGGTAAGAGTCAAACTGGCATAACAGGAGCTTCCCCACCCACTGTCACCTCGATGGGGAGCTCTTTCTATTCAGGGTGGCTAAACCCAAGGGAGACATCCCTAGTAATCTGGGGTTTTGAAAGGCAAAGGGTTAAAGGATCAAGGTAGGTTTTCCCTTTCACAGATTACCGCCAAGAAGACAGTCAAAGGTAAACCAGAGCAAATGCACCTATTTGCGAGACAAGGCAACAATAAAACTAATGTATGAAAAAGGTGGTTAGCACTTCATAGATTAATGACTATCAACATTTAATGAGAATAAATAGCAGTAATTATTGACGAAGTCAATGATTGCAAAAAAAAAGACTGGCTTATAATATTGCTTCTCAATAAATAATGGAAATGATATAACATTCAATGTATATAATCAATCTTAGAATTAGTATAAAATGTTATCAATTGCTCATACAAGAAAGGAGTGTTGCGTCAAGATCACTAGAGGTGACGTCATCCTTCTTTAGGGTTAGTTTTGGTAGACAAAGAGCTCAATGTTTTGCAAATAGGCCAATGAAAAATTATCAACACTTCAATGTCTATTATCAGATGACTAAGCCACAATGTTTCTCAATCAACCAAACGCTCAAACTAGGCATGACGTCATCATCAAATTAGGGTTATTGAGACGTTAGGGTTAGTTAGGGTTTCAAATTTAAGAACTTCAACCTTGGAGAGTTAGACTAGTGCCTTGGGGTATTATGGAGTCAAGAAGGAAAAGGCTAGGTCTTGGGAGAATCTAAATCTAAGGACAAGAGAGTTAGGCTTTATGGTGCTACAATGGCATGGCCATAAAGTCAAAACCCTAAGGGGAGGAGGCTCATTCCGGTGTTACTTAAGCAAGGCCTCATGCTCCTCCCTCTTTCCTTAAAATTCCATGGCAAAATGGCTAGCTCCAAAACATAAATCTAAGGGTGAAAAGTGTTGCAAAGGCAAGGCCCTTCAAACCCTAAAATTCAAAACCCTAGGTGTAAAATTAATTAGGCCTAGGACGTCTTCTTTCTTCAACTTATGTTCAAAAGCTAACTTATAAAAAGGGGAACTAGTGTAGCAACGGCTAGGCTATATCCTCCTTAATCAATGGCTAAAACAAGTTTTCTATCATGGGGACATATAGCAAGGAACTACTTGTGTGCTTGCTACCTAGGGTTTCAATGATTAAGAAAAATAATAACAATGTAACCATAAATGTAAGAGATTTAACCTACAACCATTCATTCAAGAAGTTTTGCATGAGAAATACACTTACAAATCAATGAAGAGCGTATCAAACCCTAGTTGTAAACCTTCCAATGATAGAAAACACCATAAAATGCCAAGAATGATCCTCCATAAGAGTAGCGCCTCACCTCCAAGAGAAAAATACCAAGACAAAAGACTAAAAATGATTCTCTCCTAAGAGAGTGAGTTGTGTTATTCCTAAAATGAGAGGCAACGTCCTCTATTTATATCATCCTAATGACCTTTAATTACAAAATAGGTCATTTAAAATAGACGACAAAGCTGACTAACAATATTACACTATTTGTCACATTAAATGCTAAAAATGTCACAATATGAGCTCAAAAGGGAGACATCAGGCCCCTCTGAGGGAGACGTTGGCCCTTTTTGGGAAAGATCATCATCCAAGAAGCAAAATGTTGGCCCTTATAGGGCTCCTGCAAGCTACCACACGTGCCAAATGATCCCAGCACACTGCCACACGATCCAGGAAACATCCAGCTGCCTCAGGTGACGTCCTGTCCATCAAAAGAAATCGTCCAATCTGCAGTGGGTGATCCCCCCTAGGTTGGGCTCTGCCAAAGTGTCCTAGATATGGACGTCCTTCTTCTTTCTCATGCAAAGGCTCATCACAACGTTGTCCTACCTCTGCCATCCTAGCAACCATATGATGGGCTCTTCAGCCCCATGGAGGTCCAAGCTAATCATATCCCCATGTGTATCGATCCACTGGTACCTCTCCATCGGGTATGGTCCTGCGCATCAAAAACTACTCCCTCCATGGGCTCATTAGTCCTCGAGATCATAGAAATGTCAATCATATTTCATCATTAAATTTATCAAATACATGCATGAAATCCCTAGCATATCATCTAAGAGATCAAATACATTACACAGATCTAATATACAAAGCTGAAGAAAACCAACAGAATAACCTATTGGGTTGATACCCACAAGAGAAGGAAAGTTTCCTCAGAAGATCATTCAAGCCATGTTTTATGAGGTGGTATGGTCTAGGGATGTCCAGTCATAGTAAGACCAAGGGCAGGTGTTGTCTGTGGGTGTCTTTGTAGGAGGTGAGTTGTACCCGTCATGGATGCATTTTTTCCAAGCCCCTTTATTGCCTTTATTCTTCATTTATTCCTTTCTTTCTTTTTTATTTCAAGGTCTGACCAGAGGACACTGCCTTGGCATGGTGACCAGAGTTGACAGTGTTACCCACTGGTATCTTCACATAAATGATAAGGTTGTTTCGTGATGAGACCCCCTTCCCCTTGGCCATGCAACCAAAGGTCACTGCCCTAGCGTGGTGACCAGATAATGGCAATGTCATACTGTTGGATATCTATGAACATAATGGGTCGGCTCGTGATGAGACCTCCCATCCTCTTGGTTAGGTCTTGTTTTGTTATTTTTCTTAGGGTCCCTTTAGTTTCTTATCAAGAGGCCTTTTATTGCCTTCTCAGGGATCCCTGGGTGAAGCATCTCTAGGTTTCATTTCCTATGGATTTTATCTTTTACCAGTTGCTTTTACCCCCTGGGCATTTAGCCCCTTCTTCCCACAAGAAAAAGTGTAACCCCAAAGGCCATCCTAATGGTCGGACTAGGGGAATGGGATGGATGAGTGGGAGATAAGATGTAAAACGATATAATGGTGGGAGCAGACGATGTCTATGCAAATCCCCTTTGGTGGCTAACCAAAACCCATGAATACGAGATTGCTAAGTCACCCCATTAATTCACCCCAACAATGGTCAAGTAAATTAGTGTAAGATCCAAGCAGTCATCAAAAATGAAAGGAACCTAATGCATATATAAGAAGGTTATAACGATCAAACATGACACATACCATGATACCTTGGACCAATTACCTCATGGAGCAAGAGTCCTCTCTGATGCAAGTCCAAGCTGATGGTGATGGAAGCTACTACTGCTGACAGGACAAGTCTGGCTAAGAAGAAGAAGAATGGGCCCTCCAGGGCCATGCTCAGGTCAATCCTGCTCTTGGTACTTCATGCCTAGGACCTGTGGGCCTCAAGCCATGATCTCCTAGTTATCCCTAGATATTGGGGATAACACACCCCACATATAAGGAGAATTGGCCCAATAGGATTTCCTGGAACCCTCTCCAAACCTGGCTTGTAGAATAGCATAAAGTCTTTGAGTGTTTGCCTAGGAAAAGGGGGGTTTATGCACATGTTTGGGTAACTTGATTATTAGATGTGACTGACATTGTTATTATCCCTATGACTTATGATCCCATGGAAGGCGTACTTGTTGTTTCTACAGGACCTGTTATCCCCGATATCTATAGATAGCTAGGAGATAATGTCTCGAGGCCCACAAGTCCCAGACATGAAGTACCGAGAGCAAGATTGACCTGAGCATGGCCCTGGAGGGCCCATCTTTCTTCGCCAGATTTGTCCTGTCAGCAGCAGCATCTTCCATCACCATCGGCTTGGACTTGCATCGGAGAGGACTCTTGCTCCATGAGGTAATTGGTCCAAGGTATCATGGTATGTGTCATGTTTGATCGTTATGACCTTCTTATATATGCATTAGGTTATTTTCATTTCTGATGACTGCTTGGATCTTACACTAATCCACTTGACCATTGTTGGGGTGATTGATGGGGTGATTTAGAAAGCTTGTATTCATGGGTCTTGGTTAGCCACCAAAGGGGATTTGCAGAGCCATCGTCCGCTCCCACCATTCTATCATTTTTCATCTTATCTCCCACACATCTATCCCATTCCCCTAGTCCAGCCATTAGGATGACCTTTGAGGGTTACACTTTGTCTTGTGGGAAGAAGGGGCTAAAGGCCCAAGGGGTAAAAGCAGCTGGTAAAAGATAAAATCCATAAGAAATGAAAACCTAGAGATGCTTCATCCAGGGGATCCCCGAGAAGGCAGTAAAAGGCCTCTCGATAAGAAACTAAAGGGACCCTAAGAAAAATAATAAAGAAAACAAGACCTAACCAAGAGGATGGGAGTTCTCATTACGAGCCGACCCATTATGTTCATAGGTATCCAGCAGTATGACATTTCCATTATCTTGTCACCACACCAGGGAAGTGACCTTTGGTTGCATGGCCAAGGGAAAGGGGGTCTCATCACGAGCCAGCCTTATCATCTCTACGAAGATACCAGTGGGTAACACTGTCATCTCTGATCACCAAACCAAGGCAGTGTCCTCTGGTCAGACCTTGAAGTAAAAAAGAAAGAAAAGCAATAAAAGAAAAATAAAGGCAATAAAGGGCTTGGAAAAAATGCATCCATGATGGGTGCAACTCGCCTCCTACAAAGGCACCCATAGACAACACCTGCCCTTGGTCTTACTATGACTGGACATCCCTAGACCACATCACCTCATAAAACATGGCTTGAATGATCTTCTGAGGAAACTTTCCATCTCTTGTGGGTATTAGCCCAATAGGTTATTTTGTTGGTCTTCTTCAAATTTGTATAGTAGATCTGTGTAATGTCTTTGATATCTTAGATGATATGCTGGGGATTTCATGCATGTATTTCATAAATTTAATGATGAAATATGATTGACATTGCTATGATCCCGAGGACTGATGAGCCCATGGAGGGCGTAGTCTTTTATGTGCAGGACCATACCCAGCGAAAAGGTATCGGTGGACCGGTACACATGGGGATATGATTAGTTCGGACCTCCATGGGGTTGAAGAGCCCATCAGATGGTTGCTAGGATGGCAGAGGCAGGACAACGTTGTGATGAGCCGTTGCACGAGAAAAAAGAAGGACGTCCTTACCAAGGACACTTTGGCAGAGCCCGACCTAGGGGAGATCACCCACTGCAAATGGGACGATTGCGTTTCATGGACAGGACGTCACCTGAGGCAGCTGGACGTTTTCTGGAGCATGTGGAAGTGTGCTGGGGTCATTTGGCACGTGTAGAAGCTTGGAGAAGCCCTAGAGGGGCCAACGTTCTACTTTCTGGATGCTGATCTTGCCCAAAAAGGGCCAACGTCTCCCTCAGAGGGGCCTGACGTCTCCCTTTTGAGCTCATATTGTGACATTTTTAGCATTTAATGTGAAAAACAGTGTAATATTGTTAGTCATCCTTGTTAGCTATTTTAATGACGTATTTTTCTAATTAAAGGTCATTTGGATGATATAAAGAGAGGACGTTGCCTCTCATTTTTCAAAAAAAAACTCACTCTCTTGTCAGAGAATCATTTTTAGTCTTTTGTCTTGGTATTTTTCTCTTGGAAGTGAGGCGATACTCTTGTGGAGGATCATTCTTGGCATTTTATGGTGTTTTCTATCATTGGAAGGTTTACAACTAGGGTTTGATAAGCTCTTCATTGATTTGTAAGTGTATTTCTCATGCAAAACTTCTTGAATGAATGGTTGTAGGTTAAATCTCTTACATTTATGGTTACATTGTTATTATTTTTCTTAATCATTGAAACCCTAGGTAGCAAGCACACAAGTAGGTCCTTGCTTCATGTCCCCATGATAGAAGACTTGTTTTAGCCATTGATTAAGGAGAATATAGCCTAGCCGTTTCTACACTATTTCCCCTTTTTCTGAGTTAGTTTTGAAACATAAATTGAAGAAAGAAGACATCCTAGGCCTAATTGAGTTTACACCTAGGGTTTTGACTTTTAGGGTTTGAAAGGCCTTGCCTTTGCAACACTTTTCATCCCTAGATTTATGTTTTGAAGCTAGTCGTTTTTTGCCAAGGATTTTTAAGGAAAGAGGGAGGAGCATGAGGCCTTGCTTAAGCAACACCGGAATGAGCCTCCTCCCCTTAGGGTTTTGACTTCATGGCCCTGCCATTGCAGCACCATCAAGCCTAAATCTCTTGTCCTTGAATTTAGATTCTCCCAAGACCTAGCCCTTGCTCCTTGACTCCATTATACCCTAAGGCACTAGTCTAGAACTCCAACGTTGAGATTCTTGTGTCAAAACAACACTATTAAACTTCTTAAATTTCAAACCCTAACTAACCCTAACGTCTAACTAACCCTAGATTCATGATGATGTCATGCCCCTTTTAAGCTCTTGGTTAATGTAAAACGTTGTGGCTTAGTCATCTAAAGATGGCATTGGTGTATTGATAATTTCCATTGGCCAAATTTCAAAACGTTGACTTCCTTGCCTATTCAACTAACCCTAGAACAAAGCTGACGTCACCCTTAGTATAGTGACGCAGCAAGCCTATTATATGTGAGCATTTAATGATATCTAAAGCGTTGTGTTAATTCAAGGGTTGGTTATCTATATTGATGCTATATCATTTCCAGTGTTATTGAGAAGTAATATTATAAGCCATAGTCATTTTTTGTAATCATTGACTTCGTCAACAATTACTGCCTTTTATGCTCATATATGATATTGATAGTCATTGATTAAATGAAGTACTAACCACTGTTGCATGTATTAGTTTTATTGTTGCCTTGTCTCGCAAATAGGTATTCCTTCATTCTTGACTATCTTCTTGGCAGTAATCTGTGAAGGGAAAACTCACCTTGATCCATTGAACCTTTGCCCTTCAAAACCCCAGATTACTAGGGACGTCTCCCTTGGGTTTAGCCTCCCTAAATAGAAAGAGCTCCCTATCAAGGTGACAGTGGGTGGGGAAGTTCCTGTTACGCCAGTTTGGCCCTTACCTTTTAGCTGCTTGGCCCAAACTACAAACTAAGGAATAACATTTTGGCACCATTGCCGGGGAACACTGAGTCAATCTTCCTCAATGAAAAAACCTTTGGTAAGCCTTGCCTCATATACCTTTTCTTACAAGCTTACCTGGCAGCTCCACTACAACTTTTTCCCCCTATTCTTTGATAGTTTCAAGAAAACTATCTGGCAACTCCACTGATGACGAAGCCAACTATGACTTCACAATGGGATCCAGGAAACTACAGACCTTTGGATATGAGTAGAATCCCAGGATTTCCTAGAAAAATGCCTCTCTCTTATAAAAAATGGCTCCCTAGATTCTTCGGCCTCGATGGAGAAAGTCCTAATTATCACATGAGCAGATTTTGGGAGTTCTTTCAATACTACCCTGTCAGAGACGAAGCTGAAGACCTAGTGATGAAACTCTTCTCTGCCTCTCTGCATGGAGAGGCTAAAAAATGGTATGATAACCTTCCAGCAGCCAGCATCACATCCATGGACCATTTTGAAGAGATCTTCCTTGAAAGGTGGGCTTTGGAATTGGAAGATGTACAATCATTGTTGAAAGAGCTTGAAGGCATAAAACAAACAAATTATGAGAATGTCAAAGTTTTTGGGTTCAAGTTCCATAAGTTGTTTTACCAGATTCCTTAAATCCATCGTCCTAAAGGCAAGTACCTCATTTATCTCTATAAAAATGGACTTCAGGGGCATTTGAGCTTCCTTCTAAATAAAAGGAATCTGAAAACACTTGCAGAAGCTCATAACATGGCCATCTAGATCGAAAGGAATCTCATCTCATCTGGAATCAATGCTATCACCATGGATTCTCTTAGCCTGATAAAACTAGTTTCCCATGAAACCTTTGTTGAAGATACACAGGAGAGAAAGGAACAAGTTTTCAAACAACATAATGAGGATGTTATTGAGGAGCAGGAACTTAAGCAAGATGATGAAGTATCCACACGTGCACCTCCCACTGATGAATTCATCCAAGAACCTTTTTCTCATGTACAACAAAGTGAAGATGAGGTTAGTTTCTTTCCAGTTCAAAATTCTGATGATACCGTATCCCTTGATTCAAAAGATTAAGAGAAAAAGAAAGCTTTGGACGAAGTTGATGGTCCTTGCTGTGCAATCAAAGAAATAGGCCTTCCAATTGAAGAAGAAAGAGTAATCCCCGAGGATGAGACCATAATGCATGCCAAAAACACCAAAGTCTTCAAAGTTTCTGCGCGACAAGAAACAGTGAGTTACCCTCCTCTCCTAATTTTTAATGATGCTTTACCTAGTGATGAAAAGGAGGAGGAGGATGAGATTTCAAATCTTTCAAACCCTGCATGCTATGACACAGATAGTGACATTGTTGATAACATTGATGAGTTCATACATGTTGGGAGACGTAGGTGGGATATAGTTGGTTATGACCTGGATCCCATCTATGACACTGAGAGTTGTTTCCAGTTGTTTCCCTTGCAATTGTCACAACAGATTGCTTCCGACCAATGGCAACAAGGAGATGAGGTTTTTACTTGTACCTTTCAAAAAACCAAGGATGACCTAGTACCTCATTCTTCTGATGATTTTCAGTCTTACCTTGAGATTTTTTATGAGTACCCTTCTGAGCATTTGGATTATTTTCATGAAGATGATTGCCAACCACCGTTGTGCTTAGATTTTAATACAAGTAAGGACATTGTTTGCCTAAACAAGGTTTCTCATGACTTATCACCCCAACCACCTGTTATTACTTTGCCATGCTTTTACTTTAAAGGTGTAGTTGGGAAATACCTTTTTCATGTTGAGCTTCCTCCTGGGAAAACCCTAGACTCCAAGGGTTGGTTGGGTAATGCTAGCTCCAATCAGTTTTTCAACCTTCCCTTGATAGTTTGCCAGTCGTCTGCTAAATCTTTGTCGATTCTTTCCTTGACTCTAGAGTGTGAGGATGTCCTAGGTAACCAGTTTACAGGCCCTTTGAGTCAGTTTTCTAAACCTTGTATTTTTCATAACCCTTTCTTGGATGGAATCTAGTACTTTTCTCATAGATGGACTTGGCAAGATTTTATCCCTCCCACCCGCCTCCATGAGTTAGTTTCTGACTTTTCCGATGATACGATATATATTCTAACTCATGACATTTTTGTGCTTGATTTATCATTGTTTTGGTTTATGATGAAGCACAAAGGCAGGTATCAAGGAACGTTGTTGGCTTGGCTTCACTGGTTGTTTGACTACACCAACATGCAGCCAACAGGTAAGTGCAGGTAAGTGTTTTACTTTCTATTTTCATTTATGATTACTTTATATGCACATGCTATATTTTGCGGGGTGGCAATACCACCCCACCTTTTGTCGCTAATTCTTTCTTTTCAAGTGTGAGCAGGTCTATAGGTTTATGCCAGAGATGCTGAGGTTCTCATGTGCTCTACGGTTAGCACATGTCCCCGAGTTGGAGCCAGATGTTATCCCCGATATCTAGGGATAACTAGGAGATCATGTCTCGAGGCCCACAGGTCCTAGACATGAAGTACCGAGAGAAATATTGACATGAGCATGGCCCTGGAGGGCCCATCTTTCTTCGCCAGATTTGTCCTGTCAGCAGCAACAACTTCCATCACCATCAGCTTGGACTTGCATCGGAGAGGACTCTTGCTCCATGAGGTAATTGGTCCAAGGTATCATGGTATGTGTCATGTTTTATCGTTATGACCTTCTTATATATGCATTAGGTTCCTTTCATTTCTGATGACTGCTTGGATCTTACACTAATCCACTTGACCATTGTTGGGGTGATTGATGGGGTGATTTAGCAAGCTTGTATTCATGGGTCTTGGTTAGCCACCAAAGGGGATTTGCAGAGCCATCGTCCGCTCCCACCATTCTATCATTTTTCATCTTATCTCCCGCACATCTATCCCATTCCCCTGGTCCAACCATTAGGATGACCTTTGAGGGTTACACTTTGTCTTGTGGGAAGAAGGGGCTAAAGGCCCAGGGGGTAAAAGCAGCTGGTAAAAGATAAAATCCATAAGAAATGAAAACCTAGAGATGCTTCGCCCAGTGGATCCCCGAGAAGGCAATAAAAGGCCTCTCGATAAGAAACTAAAGGGACCCTAAGAAAAATAATAAAGAAAACAAGACCTAACCAAGAGGATGGGAGGTCTCATTACGAGCCGGCCCATTATGTTCATAGGTATCCAGCAGTATGACATTGCCATTATCTGGTCACAACGCCAGGGCAGTTACCTTTGGTTTCATGGCCAAGGGAAAGGGGGTCTCATCACGAGCCAGCCTTATCATCTCTACGAAGATACCAGTGGGTAACACTGTCAGCTCTGGTCACCACGCCAAGGCAGCACCCTCTGGTCAGACCTTGAAGTAAAAAAGAAAGAAAAGCAATAAAAATAAATAAAAGCAATAAAGGGCTCGGAAAAAATGCATCCATGACGGGTACAGCTCGCCTCCTACAAAGGCACCCACAGACAACACCTTCCCTTGGTCTTACTATGACTGGACATCCCTAGACCACATCACCTCATAAAACATGGCTTGAATGATATTCTGAGGAAACTTTCCATCTCTTGTGGGTATTAGCCCAATAGGTTATTCTGTTGGTCTTCTTCAACTTTGTATAGTAGATCTGTGTAATGTCTTTGACCTCTTGGATGATATGCTAGGGATTTCATGCATGTATTTGATAAATTTAATGATGAAATATGATTGACATTGCTATGATCCTGAGGACTAATGAGCCCATGGAGGGCGTAGTCTTTAATGTGCAGGACCATACCCGGTGGACAGATACCAGTGGACCGGTACACATGGGGATATGATTAGTTCGGACCTCCATGGGGCTGAAGAGCCCATCATATGGTTTTTGGGATGGCAGAGGCAAGACAACATTGTGATGAGCCATTACAGGAGAAAGAAGAAGGACGTCCTTACCAAGGACACTTTGGCAGAGCCCGGCCTAGAGGAGATCACCCACTATAGATGGGACAATTGTTTTTGATGGACAGGACATCACCTGAGGCAGCTGGACGTTTTCTGGAGCATGTGGCAGTGTGTTGGGGTCATTTGGCACGTGTGGCAGCTTGGAGAATCCCTAGAGGGGACAACGTTCTGCTTTTTGGAAGCTGATCTTGCCCAAAAAGGGCCAACGTCTCCCTCAGAGGGGCCTGACGTCTCCCTTTTGAGCTCATATTGTGACATTTTTAGCATTTAATGTCTAAAACAGTGTAATATTGTTAGTCATCCTTGTCGGTTGTTTTAATGACCTATTTTTCTAATTAAAGGTCATTTGGATGATATAAAGAGAGGACGTTGCCTCTCATTTTTACAAAAAAAAACTCACTCTCTTGTGAGAGAATCATTTTTAGTCTTTTGTCTTGGTATTTTTCTCTTGGAAGTGAGGCGCTACTCTTGTGGAGGATCATTCTTGGAATTTTATGGTGTTTTCTATCATTGGAAGGTTTACAACTAGGGTTTGATAAGCTCTTCATTGATTTGTAAGTGTATTTCTCATGCAAAACTTCTTGAATGAATGGTTGTAGGTTAAATCTCTTACATTTATGGTTACATTGTTATTATTTTGCTTAATCATTGAAACCCTAGGTAGCAAGCACACAAGTAGGTCCTTGCTTCATGTCCCCATGATAGAAGACTTGTTTTAGCCATTGATTAAGGAGAATATAGCCTAGCCATTGCTACACTATTTCCCCTTTTTCTGAGTTAGTTTTGAAACATAAATTGAAGAAAGAAGACATCCTAGGCCTAATTGAGTTTACACCTAGGGTTTTGACTTTTAGGGTTTGAAAGGCCTTGCCTTTGCAACACTTTTCATCCCTAGATTTATGTTTTGAAGCTAGTTGTTTTTTGCCAAGGATTTTTAAGGAAAGAGGGAGGAGCATGAGGCCTTTCTTAAGAAACACCGGAATGAGCCTCCTCCCCTTAGGGTTTTGACTTTATGGCCCTGCCATTGCAGCACCATCAAGCCTAACTCTCTTGTCCTTGAATTTAGATTCTCCCAAGACCTAGCCCTTGCTCCTTGACTCCAGTATACCCTAAGACACTAGTCTAGAACTCCAACATTGAGATTCTTGTGTCAAAACAACACTACTAAACTTCTTAAATTTCAAACCCTAACTAACCCTAACGTCTCACTAACCCTAGATTCATGATGACGTCATGCCCCTTTTAAGCTCTTGGTTAATGTAAAACGTTGTGGCTTAGTCATCTAAAGATAGGCATTGGTGTATTGATAATTTGGCCAAATTGAAAAACGTTGAATTCCTTTCCTATTCAACTAACCCTAGAACAAAGCTGACGTCACCCTTAGTATAGTGACGCAGCAAGCCTATTATATGTGAGCATTTAACGATATCTAAAGCATTGTGTTAATTCAAGGGTTGGTTATCTATATTGATGCTATATCATTTCCAGTGTTATTGAGAAGTAATATTATAAGCCATAGTCATTTTTTGCAGTCATTGACTTCGTCAATAATTACTGCCTTTTATGCTCATATCTGATATTGACAATCATTGATTAAATGAAGTACTAACCATTGTTGCATGTATTAGTTTTATTGTTGCCTTGTCTCGCAAACAAGTATTCCTTCATTCTTGACTATCTTCTTGGCAGTAATCTGTGAAGGGAAAACTCACCTTGATCCATTGAACCTTTGCCCTTCAAAACCCCAGATTACTAGGGACGTCTCCCTTGGGTTTAGCCTCCCTAAATAGAAAGAGATCCCTATGAAGGTGACAGTGGGTGGGGAAGCTCCTGTTACGCCAGTTTGGCCCTTACCTTTTAGCTGCTTGGCCCAAACTACAAACTGAGCGATAATAGGACCACGCCCAACGGACAGGTACATATGGGGAGATGATTAGCTCGGACCTCCATAGGGATAAAATCCCACCAGATGGATGTTGAGACCCCAGTTAGGGGCAAACATGTACCAAAGGATTCCACTAGAGAGAGAGGAGGGTTTTCCACCAGAGACATGTTGGCAGGCTTGGACCCAGGGGGGTCTTTCCTTTACCCCTGAACATTGGCCTTGGAAGGCCCATGACGTCACCTAGCATCACATGGACATGATGGAGGCAATTGTGTGCCAAGTGGCATGTGTGGCATGATCTGGAGGCCTTGGAAGGCCTATTATTTTGTTCCTGGAGGCCAAAGTCTCACTTAGGAGGCCCAACATCACCCTAGAATGGCATGACGTCACCCCTTTTGGCACATTATAAGGTTTAATTTGTCAATTTTATGTAAAAAAATGGATTTTGATGTAACTGGCCATGTCGACCTTTTTTGACCTAATTTGTAATTAAAGGTCATTTTAATTGTATAAATAAGGGAATAATCCATTGTATTTTTTCATCATCTTTCACTCACACAAGTGAGGTCTGAAATTCGGCCTCTTTATGTCTTATTCGTTGAAATTAAGTGGTGTGCAACTCTTGGAGGAGGCTTCTTTTGGTGAATTTTGCCATTTTCTTGGTGGAAAGTCTTCAACTAGGGCATATTGCTAGATTATTCTTGGTAAATGTAAGTGAAAATCTGAAATTCTTCTTTCTTTGAATGGTTATGGTATCTTTTACTTTGCATTTACCAAGATTATGAAATTGCTAGTGTAAAACCCTAGAAGATTAAGCGCATGTTATTGTCCTTATCTCAATAACTATCCACCTACTAGATTTTGCTAGAAGACATATCCATTGAAGCATGTGGTAGAGCCCTACCTTTGTAGCACTCTAACACCATTGCTTCATCAAGATTTTATTTATCTCAATCTTTAACTAAAGAAGAAGGAAAAAATGCTAGGGCCTAGGGTTACCTACTTCCTAGTGGTCGTTTTCCTTCTAGGGTTTGGTTATTGAGGCCTTGGGTTACCAACACTTCAACCATTATCCCTCTTGTCTTTAGTTCACACATTATCATTTGTTTCCTTCAATATTGTTGCAACAAAAAGTGACTCCAGTAACCCTAAAGACACTGGTTTATACCTTATACTTGGTTGATTGATGAAAACAACCCCCAAACCATCTACCTCAAGCTCTTTGCTAACTATTCCTAACCCTAGATTAGACTAACTTACTAGCATTCTTGTTGTTGTTACAAAAGTAAGCTACAACCATATATTACAGCAGTAAAAGATCCTAAAAGCAAGTATTAAAGTTGATTATTACATTTCCTTCTTAGCTTCTGACAAGTGCTAGCATATTGTTAATTTTAGGTTACCATTTTGGCTCATTTTGAAGCTTGTTTAAGGCATAAATTGTGAATCTATCATCATATATACAATTTTGTTATAAATTTATGTTTGGTTCATCTTATATCAACTTATTGCTTTTATTGAAAGTCCAAGGTATTAAAAAGCACTAATATCAATTGTTACTTGCAAAATAGTGTTTTTCTTGTTGTCTTGTTCTGGGCAGATACACTTAAGCATATATTTGCTTCATATTATTAATCCTTTGGGACTTTTTGATCAGTGACTTGTGAAAGGGGAAGAACTTTTCTTGACAATATTACCTTTTCCTTCTCAAACCCCAGGTCATCGGGGACGTCTCCCCCGGGATTTCACCCCTAAAGACAAAGAGGTGTCTTATTTAGGTGATAGTGATAGGACAACCTAATGTTACACCAATTTAGTGTTCACTTGCCTTTGGCTTTTGGAAAAGTACAAATTGTGCGATAATACTCATGTTGCTTGATACACTTCCATCTGTATGATTATTTCCCTAGCTGCATCCATGGGTTAGAGACTACATTAGATGGATGTAAAGACAACCTTTCTCAATGGTGAGATTGAGGAAGAAGTTTACATTGAACAGCCAGATGGATTTGTGATACATGAGAAGAGGTCTCATGTGTGCAAGTTGAAGAAAGCCATGTATGGACTAAAAAAGGCACCTCGTGCATGGTATGAAAAGATCGATGGATACTTGATGAGTTTGGGATTCAACAAGAGTGTTGTTGATCCTAACCTATACTACCACATCATTAGTGACGAGTGCCTGATGTTTTTCCTATATGGTTATGACTTATTCTTCACCAGTTCAGAAATTATTATTGTTGAATGCAAACGTGCATTGACTTCTGAATTTGAGATGAAGGACCTTGGTATGATGCACTACTTATTGGGACTAGAAGTATGGTAGAAGACTGATGAGATTTTCCTAAGTTAAGGAAAATATACAATTGAGATATTGAAGAAAATTAGGATGACAGACTGCAAGCCCATGGCTACACCGATGGTTATGGATCTGAAGAAACTGAGCGAGACTTCTTCTGATTCAGATGAGATTGATCCACATTTTTACCGACAATTGATTGGATCATTGATGTAACTGGTTAACACCAGACCTCATAAATGCTATGCAGTGAATATATTGTCAGTTTATGAGTTAGTCGAGACAGACTCACTGGATAGCAGTGAAGCATGTGTTGAGATATCTATGAGGCACAGTTGGATATGGCCTGAGATATGCCTATGGTGTAGAAATGACATTGCAGGGATATGCTGATGCAGATTGGGCAGGGAGCGCATTGGATTGGAATAGCACATATGGTTGTTTTACTTTGGGATCTACCATGGTTTCCTGGTGCAGCAGGAAACATATCTCTGTGGCTTTGAGTACCGCAGAAGAAGAGTACATTGAATTATGTGTGGCATTCCACAAAGCAGTGTGGCTTCACAAGCTCCTTCCATATTTATTTGGTCATGAGATGGATTCCATCGTTATCCATTACGATAACCAGATTTGTGTGAAGCTCTCAGAGAATCTTGTGTTTCATGATAAATCGAAACACATTTAGATCAAATACCATTATATCAGAGATATGGTGCAAAGGAAAGCAGTACACATGTAGTGCCTTTCTACACATGAGCAGGTTGCAAATGTCTTCACCAAACCTCTTGCTAGGACGAAGTTCGAGTACTTTTGTGAGAGACTTGGCATGGTGGAGAATGCCTCCCTAGCTGAGAGGGAGTGTTTTTTATTGCAGCTTCATGGGACATTCTATGGGTCGTTCTCCTCTAGACTGATTTAAGATGATCTGTGAGAGAGCCCATGTGATGGGTGTGTCATACTCCTATGGACTGAGTGGAGATGACGTGTGTGGTCTCTTGTCGTTCTACTCTGGATTGAGTTGAGATGACTTGAGATGGTCTCATGTTAGACTCATATGGACTTGGTTGAGTCAAATTGAGATTGATCTCCAGATGTTGCTCCTATGGACTTAGTTGAGTTGATCTTTTGAGAGTGGCATCCCTGTTGGGGCTCAGAAATGTCATATTTCATCCACCTTTCCCTTCATCATTCTTCACATTTCATTGCCCCATTAACCTTTCATGATATAATTTTCATAAATATACTTGGTTTCACCTTATTATTCTCCACTTTATTCATTTTAGTATTAAAAGGGAATTTTTTATTAAATATTAGAAAACCGACATGTTTTCATATATATCTCAAAAATGTGTGAGCTTTGTAGTGTGTAGGAATATGTGAAGGATTAATTCAAAAGGACTTCTCAAATACTTCCTCCACCATTTAAAGATTTGAGGAGATAATTCAAGCCTATTCCAAGGAGAAGATAATGGATATTTGGTTGGCATATCTTATCCAAGATATATGAGAGATATGTGTGAGGATTTGAAGGGATTATATTTTGTAATAATGGGAAATAGGTTGAGAGAAAAGTGGATTTGTAATTATGAGATGGTTATCTTATATTCAAGACTCTCATGTATAAAAGAGAGTGATCTCTCTTCATGAGGGGGTAAGGTATTAATAATTGGGGAGTAAGTAGGATGAGAAAGAGAGTAGTCATTAGGATTTGAAAGAAAGGGATTCTTAGCTTTAATTCATAGTTTTGGTTTTCATGCTTTCATTATTCTATTATGAAAATTGATTTGATTATTGTAATGTAAGATTGCTTCATTGGTGTGAGCTCGCATATGTTGTTGTGTCATTCAACTCTTCACATGTTGTATCTTCTTTTCCTTCATGTAGTTCTCCATTCCCAGATTAATTTCATATACGCAATTTCATTTCAGTCATAGGTTGTAGCAATTCAATTCCAAGTCGTGTGTTTCAATTTCATGCATTAGATTAATGATTCAATTTCAGTTGTAGCTTAAACATTAGATTAGATTAGTCTCGCTTCAATCCTGCATATACTTTGTGTATGCTTCGTAATTTTACGAACCTCGGATTGAAAAATTAGATAGTTGGGAAAGTACTACAATGCAATTAATACAACATTAGTTCAGCCCAATGTAACCACTGTCATTCCCTTGTTACGATTGTTGTTCCCTTTACAGGAAGTGTCGTTCATTTGAATAGAACAATTGTCGTTCCCTTTATGATTGTTGTTCTTTTACAGGTGTTTTATCTCTGGAGGATGAGGTATTGAAAATGGAAGGTAAGAACCTACGTAGGCAACAAGTAAAATTCTTGTGCCAACGCCTACCTTCGGTTGTATAGTAGGACATCTTTAGAGCCCAACATTTTGGTGTCGTTGTCGGGGAAGCATGATGGATTAAGGTATTAGTTTATTTTTTCATTTCAATTCATGAAAGTGTGATATAGATGTGTTTGTAAGGGGTCATAGAAGCTACTTGAATGGAGACTCCTCATGTTCTCCCTGCCAACTAGGTAAAAGTAATTTCAATTTTCGCAAGAGTAGTTTCAATTTCTACAAATTTCAATTTATGCAAGATTGTTTAATTTTTGCCAGTGTGATCTACATGTGTTGGTTCTAAGGGTCATAGAAGCCCTGAGTGGAGACTCCTCACTATCCCTACAAACTATCAATAGCGTTTAATTTCCGCAACTGTGAAGACTAATTGTTCTATGTTTTAGCAAGAGTGTTTTTATTTAAGTTTTTCATTTTGATTTGGGTGTTGTAAGAATAATTTTTTTAGCATGGTTTAACAATGAATTTCATCTTAGAACTACTCACTTAGATCCTAGCAGATGTCGGGATTTCCTCTTCCCAGGAAGAGGAGATCTTGACAAGGATCAAAGATTCAAATACTCCTCCAGAAACAATTGAATATCCAACATATGAAGACTCTTATGCATCCGATGACGAAAAATTGATCAAAAAGGAGATCGAGGAAGATGAAGAGAAGTTACAGCATGATCTGAGCAAGGAACAACGCGCCTACGAAAGCCTGATCGAACGATGGTTTCAAGCGAGTACTAGGTTAGATCCATTTAGTTTTTCTTTTTATTCTTTTAATTAAAAGTTTCAACAACTAATTTTGCACGTTCGTATATATTTCCGATTGTCATTTGCGAAATTGAAAGAAAACATATTCTTATTACTATTGTGTGCATGGCTACATTGGCTATTTGACTAAGCATAACTAATCTCACATTTTTAATTAGCATAGAGTAGGTAGGATTTTGTTTTCAAGTTTCTTTATTTGTTAGAATAAGCATGCTCTCCTTCGCGCTTCGTGTGATCGCGAGGATCAGAAAGTAGGATGACTAATTGATTTCAGGAAGATTAATTGATTAACGAGAAAGTTTTCCTTATCTATTTTTCTGTCTACAATTTGTTTCCATTTGCTCACAAATTTTTAATAAGTTTGCAAAATTGATTTWTTTTTTTTTWAAACATAGTAAAAAAATAAATTAAATACATGTTTGTGCATCCTCCATCTTCAAATCAAAGCAATAAAACAGTAAGTACATTAAATAAATAAAGGAAAGATTTGGCATGGGAAACAATACTAGTCACTGAACAAGATATACACAAGCTAATGAACCAACAGAAAAGAAAGCATCATTGGTTTTCCCCTCTCGGGTAAAAAGAGACGACCTTACACAGCAAGTTAAAAACTCACCATCACAGAGCATGAATTAGTTCTTCTAAAATGATTCTCTCTCTATTTCTGAGCGGAAAGAGGAGCCTTGTTCTTGCCAGCATTCATGAATCAGTGGCACTCCAGCTCGGATTTGCCTTCGTCCCTTATCTTGTAGATGCCTGGAGATAACCCTACAAACAAACTGATCTCTAAAAAAGAATCTGGTATGGTCCCTGTTATCCCCGATATCTAGGGATAACTAGGAGATCATGTCTCGAGGCCCACATGGTCCTAGACATGGAGTACCGAGAGCAGGAGTGACCTGAGCATGGTCCTAGAGGACCCATCTTCTTCTTCTCAGCCAGCTTTGTCCTGTCATCCGTACCAGCCTCCATCACTACCGTCCTTGGCTTGCATCAGAGAGGGCTCTTGCTCCATGAGGTAATTGGTCCAAGGTATCATGGTATGTGTCACATTTGATCATTATAACCCTCTTATGTATGCATTAGATCTCTTTCATTTCAGATAACTTCTTGGATCTTACACTAATCTACTTGACCATTGTTGGGCTAATTGATGGGGTAGCTTAGCAAGTTGGTATTCATGGGTTTTGGTTAGCCACCAAAGGGGGTTTGTAGAACCATCGTACGCTCCCATCATATATCACTTTTTCATCTTAAAAACCCCGCTCATCCATCCCATTCCCCTAGTCTAGCCATTAGAATGACCATCCAGGGTACATTTTGTCTTGTGGGAAGAAGGGGCTAAAGGCCCAGGGGGTAAAAGCAGCTGGTAAAAGATAAAAGCCATAGGAAAAATGAAAACCTAGAGATGCTTCGCCCAGGGGATCCCCGAGAAGGAAATAAAAAGCCTCTCATAAGAAACTGAGGGACCCTAAGAAAATGATAAATAAATAAG